>JANHFX010029642.1:0-112509 GCA_027560015.1 Chloroceryle amazona
TAAATACCTCAATATAATTTTTCAGGTTTGCTTCAAACTATATATATTTCTTCCTTTTTCAATCTTTCAAAATATAATATCTCATTTCAATCAAAAACAAACTAATTTTTATCTACAAGGCAACAAAATACCCCTGTTAGCAATCCTATTTCTAATTGAAACTTTAACCACCATCCCTGCAGATTAATTTTCTTTTAATCATAAATGTAAAAAAAAAAATAGCTGAGACATTTCTATACATTTCTGCATAAAACTGTCAATGTTTTCATTCGTACAGTAAGAATAGTTTGTAAATTCACTATGTTCTGTTTTTCCTGCATCATGTCATGAAACTGCAGCTACTTTGCTCCAAAATGGCAGTCAGCTGTTTAAAAAAAAAAAAAAATCAAAACAGCAAAAACAAAACACAAACAAACAAAAACAACCAGCGAAAAAACTAAACAAACAAAAACCCAAACAAAAAATAATATGGGAGGAATTATTCCTACTTTTGATAATACGAATGAGGAACATAATCAGAGTGAAAATTTCTGTTAAAAGGATCTGTGTAAACCACTGGATTTATTGGACGCTATTATTTTACACACCAACTCTTATTCTTATCCCTATTTATTCCTTAGAAAAATGTAATTATTATGCCAATGCGATTACTTCTTGCTTGATAATGTGGTAGAAGCACTGTTGGTTCTAAGGTATTTCTTCACAAAGGTTCTACTTCTTGGAGAAATAGTTCATACTTTTGCATGTCTTGAAGAGAATTAATACAAGCAATAGGAGAAAGGAGGTAGGATATATACTTTTAGTATTATTATTACAATTTGGTCAAGATGTAATTTATTTAAATTCTGTTCAAAAAAAGGAATTCCAGTACTGTGACATTACTGTATGTTGCTGAAACAGCATACCAGCATCAGAGATTAGTTAAATGTTTGTGTCCAATTCATTGACTCAAATATAATTCAAACTGCTCCAAGATTTAGTAAGTTTCATAAATGCAGAAACCAGAGCAGCCAACTGGAAACCACATTTACTTCAGTGGTTTGCTTTTGCTTAACAAGGCGCATGGAGTAAGTTGGTCGTGAACTTCCAATACGATCATCAGAAGAATTTTCTATGAATTGGACAACATCACGCACTAATCATAAACAGAAAGAAGAGTTCAGAAAAAATTGTTACCTCCCCTTATTTGAAGTAATTGAGGTTAAAATTCTCCTAAACAACTTCTCAGGAGTTTATCTCTCCAAGTCTTCTGCTTGCCTTCAGTCAAAATGTTCGTTATCTTCCACTGGCACATATACGGGGTAGGTGTGTGGTCTGAAAATCTGCTGGAGTGGAGTTTACAGCAACATTATCTGCCTGTTGTTTCCTTTCCCTGTAAGGGCTTGAAAAAGTCCAGCTTGGCTTGAAAAATTGGACAGAGTTCACCAGAAGCTTGCAGAGAGAATACAACTAGAGAATCAGAATATGCATAGACGTGCCTCCCCTGCAGAGTCCTGGCCACACTGAGAGGTGACCTTTCTCTTAGCATAAGATTGATAGAAAATGTATTGTACTCTAACCAGATGAAAATTAAATTCAAGAGGCCATGTTAAGGGAAGAAGAGGAGATATTAATCTGTAATAGTTCAATATATGTTAGCTGTATAATATCTGTGCCAGGAGTGCTTAGTGTAGTTTAGTTTATACTGGGTTCCTGGCAAATGACTAGTGTTAAATGACCTTAGCTGTATTTAATCCCATAAATGGTTGTTCCTACTCAATGCAGTTTTCTCAGAGACAGCTAGCATTCCTGAGACTTTTTGATTATGAATTTATTTTCTTCTTTGTAGTTCACTGGTCTTTTTCATTCTGTTGCTATTGTACTTAAACCTCTTGTTTTAAACATCTTTCTCTGATACATAGTTCATTCTTAAGTTTATCTCATATTAGCTACATTATGTTACAATACAACAAATGGGATTCCCATTTAATTGACGTGTGACATCTTCACCAGTAATACATTTCTCTGTAAGTTTTTACAACCGCAGTGAATTAAGCTTTTACTTACAATTCCAGCTCTTATTACAGGAATTCTATATTTAGCTATTTAAAAAAATGTTCATCTCCCATCCAATTCCCAACAGAGCATAATTCAGATCAATTCCTCAGTCTTACCCTGGTATTTCTGGTTCCAAGGGTATGTAGATCACAAATACACATTCCTTGATTAACATTATCACATGCTTTAATACATACATACATATTATTTGTCTACTGGTATTCTAGAAGCACCTGAAGCCAGGCTGGTATTCAATGAGCTGTTGTACCAAATGGGAGCAAATAATAAACATTACCTCTAAAAATCTAAGGCTATAAATCAGAAATGCATTTAAGTGTCTATGAACTTTTCTTCCTTCAGAAAAGCACTTAGCCAAATAATTTCAGTTAAGCACATGTATTATGTTTCCATTAAGGACTGATTTCTGGATTAAATCTCTGAAATTATAAACCTTAAATAAATTCTTAATTTTGCTTACACAGTTGGAACACTTCCATTAATATTTTACAGTGCTCTGTGTGTCTCTAAAAGGTACATGCATCTGATAAAATTTCATGTAAGGCGTTAGTTCATGTCTGCCATATTTCTTAATGCTATGAAAACCCCTGACCATTCACAATGCAGACTGTAAAGTACAGATCACTTCACATACACTAACCTATTTCTTCATTTTCTTGATTGATAAAGTTGTAAAGATACAGTTCTGATCCTTGTAATTTTATAGGGCACAAAGGATTGATTTTGTTGTCAATTGACAGAGTATTTTTAATTTCTTATATTTTTACCCTGTGAGTTAGGTCATTGCTTGATAAAGTAGATTGCTTAAAATGAAGATTTAATTACTTTGTATTAATTCTTTCAGGGCATTATCCACTGAAGATCTTCACTGCACATTTGTTTTTTTACTTGGCTAAACATTTGCATTTAATAGCTTTTGAAAGGCAAGTTCACAGCTACTCTAATTAATAACAATGATATAGTGTGGATTTTATAGCAAATTAGCTGTCCAACAACAAGGCCAAACAACAATAACATAAAAGTTATGGTCTGTGCTTTATTCCAAATCTAACTTACAAAGAAGAAACAGAATGCAGATACAGAACATTAAATAATTCCTGCATAAATCAAGCTTTCTCCTCACTTACAAGTTTATATCAGAAGTATCTGGCTTAGTTAAAAGCACTGTATGCCTTAGTTACAGAATACAGAAAAGAGAAGGAAGGCAGAATAGTATTGTTTGCTTTCTTTTTCTAAACATACTGATCATGTCACTTAAGCCGCTGTTATATTTTTGTGAAACACTCATGTTTTCAATTTTCTTAGAAGAGCTTATAACACTTTGCAATCACTTTGCAGCATCTCTTCAAATTAGAAGACTCTTATGTTAACCAAAATAATTCACTATCACAGAATTCATTTTTTTTTCCCAGTACTTTCTGTTGTGATCAACACAATTTGACTTCTAAATACAAGGCACTGAAGAGTTACTTTGGTATTTTGTATTCATAGTTTGTAGAAGCTGAAACAACTAAGTTTAAATGCCAAAATCACCTTAATTTTCATGCTCATGAAGGTCAGATTCATTCTGAGCGTGTATATTCCTTCCTCCTAGTCCTTCATCAGACAGGGGGACTGAACAAGGGGGACTGAGACATCCCAAATGTGATAAGGAATCACAGCTGGAAAAAGAGAAGAGGATGTGAAGCTGATAGGATTATCTCAGATTACTACTTTCTGGTTTTCATTCTTCTACTTACTGTTCTCCTCATATTAATGTTTCCTGCTTACTCAAACTTTCCCTCATGTTTCCCTTCTTTACTAATACATCTTATTTCCTCTTCTCACTTTCCCACGTGTCCCTCTTGTTTCCAGGCTTTTCCTCTTTAAATCAGGTCAAATAACTGATTTTCTACCTGGAAGTGTGTTATGAGGACTTCGAGTCTTCAGGGGTACTCAGATTACATCTTTGCCCTATCTCTTCAAAAAAAAGTCACATAGGCAGACAGATAACATTTTTCATTTCTTGACACTTAACTAGATGATGTTTTAACACCAAGAATCAATGGCAATTAGGCTACAGGGTCTTTTTACTGCAATCACTAAATTTACCCCCATCTAATCTAGCTCAAATACCAGATTATGACGCAGCCTCGTGTAATTTTACATACGCAAATATGTGATTTGTTCAAAATCACCTATATCATTGCATGGATCCATTAAATGCATGACAAAACAAAGTGGAATCAGGTATAGTTCAGCAGAAGAACAACTTGAAAAGCTCTTTCTATAAAAGGGAACATCTGAAACAGTCATTGAGTTTCCTGAGAATAAATGACACAATGTCAAGGTTTAGGGTCATAGCTGTCTGATAAACCTATAACAGACGCTCTCTGTTAACCCCTCTCCCTCCCCAAAGGGGAAGAGTAAGGGAACAACAAGAGAGACTTATGAATTAGAAAGCTAAACCAGCTTCAATGAAATTAATGATAATAAAATGGAATATGTACAAATATATACAAAACTGATACTGAACCCAACCCTCCTGGTGGCAATTACATCACTGCACCACTGATTCTGTGGAACAGGCACCTGGAAGTCCCAGCATGGACTCAGCATCAGACAGGAACCAGACTCAGGAGCTGGATTCTGGAACTGGATTCAGGAACACATGGATCAGGATCAAAGGCATAATGGAGATAGTTCTCCTCAGATGCCAGCCATTGAATAAAAGAGATTGACCCTCATGATCCCTCAGCTGAATATGACATATATGGGATGGAATACCTCACTGGTCAGTTTAGGGTCCCCTGTATTGTCTGCTCCTCTCCAGAGATGTACTCTTTGACTTTTACTCTCTGCAGCCCCAACATGGTACACAAGATTTAGCAGTGACCTTGGTCTGCACATCAATCCTTGCTAGTAACGTTAAACATGGATTGTTATCACTGCTAGAAACAGACATTGCCTGTGAAAATATGTTGTTAACTTCAGAAAGTGCAGTTAGTTAGAAGATACTTGTCTGGAAAGTAGTCACAGAACAGAATTAGTTCTGTTCTATCTCAAACTAGGACACAAAACTTTCCTCAGCTCAAAACTATTTGTCTCAGGGTGTCTAGTCAGAAGGCAAAAATTCTTCTGAGGTTTTAAGAGCAGGGACAAAGGGAAATTCACCCTTAAATAGAGCTGAGCCTTGTAGAGTTGTATATACATCAGAGAAATTGAACTGGACCATCTGAGTTCTCATGAAGTGACTTAAGGTCAGAACCACAGGCATTGATGTGTTGTGTCTGCAATGTGAATTAAAACATTTGTAACTAAAACAACACAGTTTTCTGTTCAAGGACTTTAAAGTTTCTGCTGCATGGCTGCCACAACAGGGTCTGTACAGAACAGTGTTACTCTCTCAGGTTTGTAAAACAGAGTCAATTCGGTGAGATAACTGGCTTCTTCTCCCAGTAGCCAACACATCATACGATGGCAAACATTTCCTTTCTAAAAAGTCAAAATTAAAATACAGTTCAATGTTTCTAGTGCCTACTAGAGTTTTGAGTCAGTCTGAAGACAGAGGATCCTCCTGGGGAGGGCAAGAAAGGACTCTTGCTTCATCCTGTTGTTTCTCCTTTGTTTTGTTCTATGAGTCTCAAAGAGCTGGATGATATCAGACTCTACCCTCTTGTAAGGAGGTGGGGTGAAGATGTACAGTGTCAAAGATGGTACCTGGTAATTGCTTGGGAATCCCTAAATGGTAGAGTCTATGTATTTTGTTTCTAACACTCCTTTATGGAAAGCCCTGACTACAGATCAGCCCCAAATCCTGTGATGGTGTTTAACCCACAGTATTTTCTACTCTCCATCCCTGTTGATGACCACTCTAAGTTCTCCTCTGACCAAAGAAACTGCCATTCTGAAAATACTTCTAGGAGGCAGCAATCACATGAATGAGGAAGAGGCTTCTCTTCCCATTAAAGAAATAGAGTTCTTCTTGAAAGTACTTTGATTTAAAAACTAAGCACATCTGAAAACATTTTAAATACAAATGCATATTTCAAATGCCCTCAGATCTGATATTAGGGTAGAAATTTTTACCACACTGAAACCAAAGACAGCCATTGATGGGAATATCTTGTCAAATTCCATGAATTCTTAATCAGCTATGTTGAAATTGTCCCCCCACTACCCTTTCTTCTTTGAATATAGCTTTTCCTCTTAAATGACATTTTCCTATCCACTGGTTATCCTTCTCCTGCAGTTCAGTTTAAAATATGAGTTTGCTGGTGGGTTTAGTTACAACTGGTTATAACTTATACTCCAAGCAGTTGGTAGATAGATGCAGACTATGGCTGTTACACTCTTCTTTGTATTTTCAAATACACTTGATCAAATATGTACTTTGAATTTTTGCTTTATTTGCTGCAACAATGCACAATTCTGCTTTACATGATAAACCAGGGCATTTTTGCCATTCTAAAACAATGAAACTCCTCATTAACTAATTTTATTATTATAGAGTATTTTGCCAGTGTAGCAGTAGGAGAAACACAACAGATTTAAGTCATAAAGCTTTCTTCATAATGTTGTTAACAGCTTTTGTTCCTTGAGGGCAAGAGGAAAGAGTATTGCATATGCATGCAACTTTGTTGCCAATAAAGCTGAAATAAAATTAGTTAAAAACCTAGGGAATTCAGAGTTTTTATGAAACACTTATACTATTCAAAAGTACTACAGTAATATTATTTCCATTCCTATTTATATTAACCGATGAACAGATTGTTTTAAACAGGATCTTTAAAAGATTTATTTCTCAAAAAATCTTCCAAACCAAAGAAGGCAGATGGAATAAGCTATAATTGTATGCTGCTCTGTAGTTTAAAAACATTCTGTTGACAGAAAACTGGTAGGAATAACACAACCCCCACATTTGCAGAGGCCCCACTGAACTGCTCTAACCATAAGAAAAGGTCACAGTGAACTAAGCCTTACTTGTGATTCAGTAACTTGCTCCAGATAGCTAAGGGGCCTTTGAAAAAACTCAGATGTTGAGCCTGATGGTCCTGCACTGTAGATACAGTTTTTACAATGTCTGGTCTCTCTAATGTCCCACTGCAGTTCAGTGGGAAAAAAGACTAATTCCAAGGACTAACCTCAACCACACAGGTTCCTGTCCTGAATTTTTTGGCTTCTGAGTCTCACCAAGTTGGGGCTAATCCCTCCCTGAGAACTTGTCTTTTTAATATTTAGGTAGGAAATTAGGGTCATTTAGGCAGAAAAAAACCATCCCTGCTCAGAATAGGTGTTTATAAAGTACTTTGGTCACTCATAAGCTCACTCATTAATTTTAACTACTGAGTGTTCTTAGTGTCTTGGTTCCACACACAGAGTGAAAGAAATACCAAATTATATATTTTTTTAATCAAATTAAATATAGTTTATTTGGTATAATTTCAAATATTGTGTGGATATTTCATCCCATTCTTCTCTTAGTCTTCCTCTTCGAACCATCCTTTGGGAGTGGAACAGCAGAAACAGAGAGTGCTGAGAGCTACTTCAGTTACAGCCTCTCAGGGAAGGTACACATGTGAGCATGGAAGAATGTAAGAAGCTGTTGTGAGGGTAATGTACTGTCAATTCTGGTATCACTACTGAAATACAAGAAGAAGTGACTGTTCTTTTATCTAGGGGTAAGCAAAGATGAGTGAAATAAACACGATACAGATGAGAAAAGGAAAAAGCATTCTAGGCCACTGGTTTATGATACGGATAGCACGTAACTCAAAAATTGCTTCATTGTAGATCAGCTGTGTGAATCTGTCACAGGTTTGTTTGGCTTTTTTTTGGTGACATTCTTTACTATTTGATCCCAAGTTTTAAATTTTAAAATAATTTTTAGTTAAAAAATATTATCATGGGAGTAGTTGACAAACCTCTTGATTTCCAGCAGCTTCTAATGCAAACACAATGTTTATCTGAAAATTGATTTGTTTCTTTGAATGACATAGTGCTTTTGGATTTATTTTTTGCTGAGTAACAGTGGGTCTATTTTTATTTCAAAAATTTGTGTACCTTAAATGAACACTCTTTCCTAAATTGTCTGGTTTTCATGTAATGAACCATGAGAAATAAGTGCAATTTCAAGTGAAATATCATTGCTGCATAAATTGTACACATGCATATTTTAGATCATCTAAGTATTCATACACGAGTGTTAGTCGAGTAAATAAATAAAATGTTTCCTTGAGAAGGTAAAATACACAGTTTAGCAAAGAATTCAGGACTTGTATAATAAAAATTGCCTAAAAAACACCTACTTAAAAATATATTAGCTAAGAATTATTTTTCAACAGTAATTTGTCCTTTAGGGTTTTTCTTCTTAAAAGAGTATCATTGTGCTGAAAAAGCAAAAACCCAAACAGAATAAAAAACAGTGAGATACACAGGGGCATTCTCAGATGAATACCTGGTGAAGAACCAGACGTGTTCAGAATTTTTCTGTGCATCAAGGTTATCCAGTTACCTGGTGTCTCTTTTACTATCTAAAAGCATGCATTTTTCCATCCGAGATTTCACACATAAATGGTAATAACATATTCTGTAATTATCCTTCATCCTATGTCTTTGTCACAATATGTAATGCTGGAGTTTTTCATCATTAGAAACAGGGCAGGAATTTAAAATATATCAAATAAATTTTACACATAACTGTTTTTTCCCCAGAATTCTTAGAATACATAGGACTGTGTCTTAATCAAGGGAATGTCTTTTTAGGCATGGAAGGGGAGAAGTCATTAATAATGCTATCATTAATCAATGTTTTGAGAAGAAGCATAAGCAACAAAATTAATTATTTCAGAATTGCTCTGATTTTTTTTCAAACTAAAAACTTTTGATTCGGGGGTTTAGTAGACAAAATACAGAATTCACCATTCTGAAATTTTAGACAAGCACTTACATAGAAGTTAAGTTCTCAGTAATTCTTAACCAAAGTACATCTAATGATGTAGACGCTCTTATTGGCTAGCCTAGGTCCATGGAGTGAATGAAAACCAACTTCAGCAATATCAGATAGTCATTTAATCATCTTTGGTGAAAGATATTTTCTACATGCCACTTAGAACCAGAACAGATACAGCAAATCAATGAAAATATAGTGCCAGTTTCATCACCTCTAAAATTATGGTCAGAAATATATGATTATATGAATACCATATTTAATTTTATTTACCACATATAGTCATTCAGTCATTTCTCTGTTATATCTCTTTAAAGCATGATCAGCTTCTTGTAGAAATATTTTATAGCAGCTCAAGTTTTCACAACAGCTACTCAATGGAAGATCTTTAACGTCTACTATCCATCCTTTGCGGATGACATAAAGGCATACCTGCAAACCTATTCTTGTGGGGATGTAGGGCCATTGCAAAATATAATTGCCACAGGTGAGCAAGACCAGAACTGGTCTTCTGGGCCAATTTCATGTGGGATAACTGCAGATGTTGCATGTTCACCACTTTGCTTATTCTCCCTTTTCACTACATTGTCTGCCAGGCTTAGAGGTTATATATATGTCTAACTTAAGCTTTCTGTTGGGAGCAGCAGGGGCTCCAGAGGGTGCTTGGATAGGGTTCTTCAGCCACGGCTCTGTCTGGAGGCTCCTGCCCTGAAGGTGCTGGGGAGACTAGAGGGGCACAGGAATCAGCCCCAAGCCTAGGCATTGAGCACCTCCACGGAGGTAGGGATGCGCCAGGAGATGGACCCAGATTGGTGGGACACATGGTTGGGCATGGCTGTGGGGATCTGGAGAATAGCCCTGCTATGGTATCACTGGGGCAAGGGCTGACAACCCCAGGGGGTTCCTGGTCCATGGCACAGTGCAAGGAGGCAAGAAAGGCCATTAGTGCACTCAGGCCCTTGACAGTACCAAGGGTCTTGCAACCCCTAGGTAGCAAAGACAAGCACGCTTAGCTGTAAGTGTTACACACTTACACACAACAACTACACAGACTTACACACACAACTATGCACAATAGCGCCTAATTTCCAGTAACAGGACAATAAATTAAGCATAGATGTCCAAGTTTCATACTGACTGTTATTTCAAGACAGGAGCAAGAAAGTGAGCAATAAAGTGTCTACTCAGATTTGGCACATTCTCACACTAGGACAAAACTCTAACACTGGTATCATTTGCAGTATCTGCTGAGATCCTTTCATCATCTAACATCTTCCTGTTCCTTAGATCTACTAGCAAAGGCTCTACAAAAGTGAGTCTACCAAACATGCCAGAAGTTTGGTTTCCAGAGCTTCAGTGTAAGCTTCGCCTGAAACAAGCACAGCCCCAGGCAGCAGTACTCCAGCTTGCCAGTGACAGTCCCTTCTCTGATGAAAAACACTACATAATACAGAGGGAGAGGATAGAAGACTTAGCAAAGTGGCCTTTTTTTCAGGTAGTTTGTGGCTGCTTTCTCTGGAAGCAGAGGAAAAAGGTTGTTTTTCATGAGAGAAGCACTATAAGCAGAGGCAGTAGATAAAACTGTCCCAGTAACAGAAGACCCTAACATTTACCAAGAACCTTAGGATGGGATTGCATGCCAACATCATTCTTGTCTCAGCAAATTGAAAAGGGCATAAAGGAATGTAACGATTTTCAGGATACCTGCTTTCTTTTGCTATAGGTCACTAAGGTAGCAGCTACTGGATGTTAACGTTTCATTGGCAGCACTTCACCCTGCCTGACCCTATTCCCAACCCTGAAAGGAACAAAGAAAGAAAATAACTATGTGTGTAAAGTTTGAGACAGAACACAAAAATCAAAAGAAGGCAAATAGATCTTAAAAGTTGTCCTAAGCTATTCCTGTCAGATATCTGAGGAGAATGAAGAAAACAAAACAAAAGAAAACAAAATTAAAATGTATCTGTAAACTAAACAGGTTTTTAAAAAAGTAGTAGGATACGTGGGCTTTGAGAGACTAAATTAAATAGCATGAACGCCACACAGCCCATAGGTTTGTACAGTGATAGAGAACCTGAGCATAGGATAACATTACTTAAATTAACCCAGACATATAAGTAGCATAAATATTCTTCCTAAATATTACAGGGTTTTAGTAAAAATAAGATTTTTTAAAGTATCAATGTCGTGTCATTTGATGTAATACATTAAATTATCAGATACTTTGAGTTCAGCATTGGTTACAGATAATGATCTCCTTGTGATGATGGCAGTAGGAATTAATAAATACAAATTCTTCCCCAGTTTTACAATGTTTGAAAAGCTATGTAAAATATGCATTCATCTCCAGTTAGTACCCCACTTTATGCTGTCTTTGGGTAAGATATTTCAGCATAAGGCTACAGCAAAGAACTGCACATTTGTATGCATTCTGTAAATAGCAATAGAATAGAAGGCTGTCATTCAGCAATCCTTTAATGATTTATAAATTCATTTCAAAAAGAAATAAACCAAGAAAGTAACACAAGTACAATAAGCCATGCCCTTCTTCATTACCAAAATATTCCAAATACCGATGCATTATATGGGAAGGGACTAGATGCACCTCTTGGAGTTCAATAACAAAAATGCTTTTCAGTTTTAGAGCTTCAAAACTAAGCTGCATGAAAAATGAAGTGTGCTTATATACAAATGAAATATACAATAGCGTGTTCAATTAAGAAGAAGAGAGCCTTAAAAAGCACTTACAGAGGAGCCATATTCTGCTCCCATTTTTAACTCTGCAATCCATGTTAGCTTTGGCAAATTAGAAGTGCACGAGTCTGATGAAAGCACCATTTGTCATGCTAGCTAAGCAACAGATTGACTGTTCCTGAGAGTTCTTCTTCCTTTGCATAAGTACTTATTAAGGAGAGAGCAAGGATTGTTTCTGAAAAGGTGTATCACAGCTGTCAAGGAGTGTTTCAGCAGTGTTGTTATGAACAGTGCATAGTACAGGCAATAATGGACTCCTGTCTTCTTCAAGATGTCCCTTTTCTCTAAATTCTTCCTACAGTTGGTGCTCTTTTAATCCATGCAGCGGTTTGTATCAATAATTAAATGGTCATCCTACATGTCTGTAACACCTTTCAATTCACTGTTTCAGGGTGAGTTTTCCTTTCCTTTCTCTTTAGTCAGAAAAGATATCTTTTCAAAATCTTGTTGCCTTTCAGTATTTTCAGTACTGTAGAAGGATTTTCACAAACATGGTGTGCAGTAATACTTCCTGATCTTTATTATGCCACCATCAGCTACAGGAAAAGTGTGGAACTATGCCAGCATGAATCAGATGCATTGGCTTTTAATTTTATCAAGTAAATAGGAACCAAATGACCTTTTCTGTACCGTACTTCTAATAATATCTCATTTATTTATTTATCTAAGAGCTTTCTCCATAGCTTTTAATTGCAGTTGCACTGTTTTTACAGACCACTGTACTTTCCTCCATAATTTATAATGTTACTGCACAATTAAAAGAACTCCACAGATTCTCTAGATTTCATGGGGAATTCTTTCCTTTTCTTTTAGTGAAGAGATACTGGGATGCACTGTATGTGTTTCACAAAGCATATTTTTTTAAAAAATATTTTGCCAGAAAATGGGCTTACCTTATAATTCTTCAGGTGTTTATGAATGCAGTCTATTTTGCTGGAAGGAAGATATGTTCCAAAATATCACAGATAAGTTAAGGAATAAAAAATAACATGTGCCCAGATCAGTGAATAATTTTATTTTTTTTTTTTCCCTGGGAATGCTAATGCACATATATATATTTGCCATGGTAACCAGACCATTTTAAATTTCACATACAGGTTTTTCTTCTCTTTGTTTCTGAATGTTGAGAATATAACGAACCTCTAGGTTCACAGATGCTGAAGTTTTATAATGAAGGGCTTCTAAAAGCGATTCCTGCAGTTTAGAACTGTCACAACCCGAAACTCCTCAAAACCTAAAAACGTTTGGAGCAATTAGGCTGAAACTGTTCCCTGGTCCTAGATTTCAAATGAGAAAGCCTGAATGTAGTAGAAAGTCAAGATTTATATGAATATTTCATCTCTGCTAATAATGGCATCAGTCTTGGGCAGTAGTAGCTGGTGATGAGCAGGCAGGGAGCTAGTGCTGTAACACTATCCATTTAAATAGTGTGTGATAGTCTTCATTCTGTGTGGAGCAGACTGCCTGAAATGTCCTTAAGATGCCCATGACCAAAAGTGTGGCCAGTTCTTCCAAATGTGTAAAGATAATAAAAAAATAAAAAAGAAAAAGAAATATATCTCATTGCTGTTAATATAACCTGTATCTCTTAGGAAAAATAAAAATTAAAAAATTGGGGCTTTCCCATGTCATACAGAAGTATTGAGAACTTTTATATTGGGCACAGGAAAAAAAAATGTCACTCCATATACTTTAAACAGGATTTTTATGTATATCTTGTAGTGAAATCATAACCATTAATTTGTTAGCCATTTTTTGTTGAACTATCAGTGAAGTAAATGGCTTTTGTGAATGGAGACTGAGCATCCCCTCAGCTCCATTTCCTAAAAATATACCTTGTCTGTTAAGTGTACACTGTGAATGCACTATGTTTAAACTTCATTATAATTCCTGCATATTAGCTTTGAAACAGTTGCCATGATCTGATTATACTTGGACCAGTTAACAGTTCCAGTCATGTTGAAATAAGTGCACTTTATTTACACATAGCATGTGGCTATTCTGACTTCACCAATAGACATATATGGATTTTTTTGTCTAACAATTTCTGTGAAGAATTCATAATCAGACTGTCTTTTGAAAACATCTAAACATGTTAGAGGTTCAGCAGTTGGTGCACACAATAAAAACAAAACCAGAGAAACAGTCATTTCAGGCATTTGCTGAAGTCTACAAAGGCCTGAATTTTTCTGCGCTTTTTCTCCTGAAGATAATGGACTTGGGATTATGCTCAGGCAAATATAGATATTCATCCTCTTTATTTTCTATGCATTCTGTCTAATAGTCAAAAATGACACCTATCTATTGTTGTACTTCAGGCAGCCCATTGTGGATTTCAGAGTCTTCCAGTTAATTGCCTTTAGAAAGAGAAATCCAGGATGTGTAGTTGTATATTTTCTCCTCCTGTAACTTGTTTTATTTGTATTGTATAGACAGGAGGTCACAAATGGCAGAAAGAGTAGCACTTTCCTGACTCTTCAGCTGTGACATTAAACCTGCTCCTTAACAAGTGATTCTGCCCCATGACAAGATTTTAGTCAAAAACTCCAAGACAAAGAGATTTCTTTGATCTAGCCAAGAGGAGACTGTATGATAAAGCAAGCAAGGATATTATATTTCTTCAAAGATACACTCATCACATAGGTTCAGAAAACACTTTGTAAAATGGTGCAAGCTTCTATGTCCAACTGTCCTTCTGTTCCACATGCACTTTTCTATTTGGTGAACTCACAGCATCTCTTGCTAGTTTATCAGAAATCTTTTTCTGCCTAACCTTCATTGATTTTCTGCTCTATTTTCTGTTTTCCTCATTTTTTTTTTGGTGTGTGTGTGGTTTTTTTTATGTTTTTTTTTGTTCCCCTTAGCACTGTTGCTAACTCTTTGCTACTCAGTTATTCCAGCTTTCCAGGTTTCGCTTCCAAATGACAGCTGTCTATGTCAGTGTGCAACAGGCATCAGCATCCTTTGTCATGCTTTAATTATTGTGCTGAAAGTAGGCAAGAAATCTCTAGACCAAACTGAGCAGTGTTTCAAATGATAAAATGAGACCTGAATCTGATTTTGCTGTGGATTTAGATCAGTACAACACCTCTGGAATGGTACCTCTTTTACAGTGGTGTAAGAATGTACTGACTCAGACTTGTCATCAATAAATATAGCTCATAGCTTTGTTCTTGCTTGGGATTATATAATGTAGCTAAGAGACAAATAATCATAAGAAAGGCAGTTACATTCCTCCCTCCACTGCCAGCTCCTTACCAGTTGTACATTACAGAAATGAGACTACTTCTTGATTTTTACCACTGTAAATGAGATCTAGATAAAATATATAATTGCCACATTTTTCAACCTCCCTTCAGTAGTTGTGTTTTTCTCTAAATTTAGAGGAGATTTTGATTCTAGCAGTATTTAAAATCTTCATCTGGGAGTTAGAAAGGATAACAAGTTTGGGGAGTACATTAAATGTTCCTTAGTGATTCTACTGCACCAAACAGTAACTTCAAAGAAAGGCAATTCCAACAGGAACTAAACAATTTTGGCTTCCTAACTTCAGCTCTGCTTTAAATGTCAAGGATTTGCTCTTCTCTTGTAGAGCATGGACATAAAAATCCATGATAAAGGCTTAGTCTTTAATTTTGGTTATGATTTACAACTCCTGCAGCTGGGGAGGATAAATTACTCTTCTCTGTTAGTTGCCTTTCATTTTTGGGTGTTGGGAGTTATTGACTTGCATCCTAAGGCAATAAAGCCATATCCTGAGCCTGGTTTTATGAATATCAGTGGATTACTTACTTTTTAACTCCTTTGCATGTGGTAAATCACAAACCAGAAAACTGGCAAAGGAATGTATCTTGAAATAAAAAAAAAAAAAAGAGAGAGCAAAAATAAACTTTTCATGAGGTAAAAGGAACTATATATACTGCAAATAAGAAAAAATTTAAAATATATTTAGGCTTTCATCTTTTGGTTTGGTTGTTTTTTTGGGGGGGTAGGGAATTTTTTGTAACAGAGCAGTTTGATCCTTGAAATCAACTAGAAGGCTGAAGCATTCTGGTAACCCTACAAATATTTCCTGCTACTGGTTGTTTCAATAACCTTTTACAAAAGACTCTCAAAAATCAGTTTAATGCCTAGAAGTAACTTCAGAATTCTTCAAGTGCTTTAAAGTTGCACAAAACAGTGCTATACCCAGAAAAGGTGGTGATCCCTCACCCAGCCTTTCTCTCCCACTTCCATACCACTGTCTCCATTAGGCTGGCAGAAGTATTTGAGCAATCATGGACCAAATTGCTAAACAATCTGGTTTAAACTAACTTGGGAAATTAAATGCTTGAACCTGAGTCCATTCTCTGAGTCAGCTCACCGTGTGTCCACCAAAGCATCCATGGAACTACAGCCCAGGGCAGGAACATCACTCATTTAAGAAGATGCAGTGCCAGAAAGATAGGTGCCTGCAGGGACTGGAACACAATAGGTGTTGGAGAAATCTGGGCAATACACTTAAAGAGGAGTGTCCCAGTAACTTGGCCGTGATTATAAGGGTCCTCAATTTGAGCTATGATTCCTGTCCATCCTAAGCTGATTTTTATGGAACTATATGAGTTCCTCTGCATTACACTCCACAGCTCTCTGAGGGTTTATGAGCTTTTGCCAAGGACTGGACCCAGGCTGGCTGACAAGTTCAGGCTGCACTACTCAATCTGGTAAGAGGCCCCTAAACACAGCACTGGAGTCATCTCCTGAATGCATCCAAGTAGATCTGCTTTGACCATATTGTGCCTGGTTGGGCTTATAGGTTGTTCTGCCAATGGTGGAGAAGGTTAGAGTGGTCTGGGGTCATTTGTACCCTCCCTGGTTGGGTCACAGCGCACCCAGTGAGACTATAATGTATCAACAACTGCACAGAACTGCACTGGCATGTATAATCCTGCCAGAACTGAGCTTGCCTCCCCCAGTGTCTCTGCATCTGTGGCACAATTAATCTGTCAAGTAAATAAACTGTCCGTGGATAACTGTGCACTGGCTGTGCACAGCAGAAAATGAACATATATAGCACACTGTACTGTGGTAGAGTAAGGACAAGTAGTGATTAACAGGTAGGTCTTCCTGTCACTGTAATTTACGAATATACTTTGTTAACATTGAAGGCAATCATAACTGAAAGTGGTGGGCAGAAACTGTTTCCCTAAGCTTAAATTACAGTGCATAGTAGCTAGGCAGATGTGTAATAGGGTAGGAAAATTCAAACTAAAGTTTTGTTCATTACAGACGTGGTTTAGTAACAGGTATAACAGCAGTTTCATCTCTTAGACACAAAATAATTTCTGTATTTCTCAGGAGGAGACCTGTGCCATAAGCCCTCAAAAAGCTTGTGGAAAAGCAGCTTTGTGCACTGGAAACTAGAATCTATTTCTTCCCCTCGATGTCAGTGAATGGGCTGATCGAACTGTATTTCAAGGGAGGTAGTAGAGAAAGACTTGTCAGAAATACAAAATCACCAGCACTCATAGCTCAGACTGGACAATATTGGATTTCCAGAGTGGAAGAGTTATTTGCAAAGTGCTGAGCAGAGAGGAGCTAACCAAACAAGGCTTGTCCCAAGAGTGCCAGCAGGTGGCTTTGCAGCTAGTATTAAAAAAAAATAAAAAAATCTGATGACAAACACACGTAAGGGGCTATTTAGGTATGAACAGAAAAAGCACCTGCTGTGTTTCAAAGAATAATGAGCTAAGTAAGGCAGGGGGTAAATGGTGTTGTCTGTTATCTGGATGACATGCTAATAACTGGGAAGATTTTAGATGAACACTTACAATACCTAGAGAAGGCTTGAAAGAATTTGCAAAGATGTGATTTTAAAGCTAACAAAGATTACCCTTCTCAATTGTGTTGGATTTATCTTCCCCACCACATCCCCAAGCTAGGTAACATAGCACATGGGCTGAAAATTAAGGCAGCAAATCTTCCAAAAATTAAAATCCTGTGTACATGGAATAAATAGGACCTTTAAAGAGCTCTCCAGGGTTGAGCTGTATGGCTGCATGAGATGATAGATGTTGGGTGCCATGGTGAGGTGGAGGGATGAGTCTGTTGGATTGGCACAGCAATGTACACTGTGGAATGACTTGTGGAAGTTTATTTTTTTAAAATATGGCTTGTTAATTTTGTTTTTCTTAAGTGTAAGAGCTGCTTTCAGATATTAGATGTCCACAGTATATCCCAGAATGTTCTAATGCTTAGTTAGGACTATGGAATATTCATGGCAAGTGTAACAATGTTAATTGGCTTGATATCTGTTCCCACAAATTAAAAAACATTAAATGGCCTATGGATGGAAGAAAAATAATGTTTTTGAGGAAGCAAAAAAGGAAATTGAATAGTTCAATTTACATTAAAATGACATGTTATTCAAAATCATAGTGTGCAATGATTCCTCTTCCAGGAACTGAGATGTAGCTTCAGATATCTACAAATCTGGGAAAGAAAAGTTGTTACATTTCCTTTCATAATATTAGCAAATGTGGGAGAATATACTAAAAAGTAACTCAGACTAAGGATTAGTAAATTTTACACAGAAAAAGGTTTTTCTCAGCTCACAACAAAAATTACAAAGAGTTGGTAAAAATACTTCAAAGATGCACATTCCTTAGCGGTGACATTGACGAGCCTGGATCTCACCAGATCCTTTTAAAGATTGTCAGAAAGATATGCTAATCTAGAGTTTCTGTCTCAGCTGCCATTCGTTCAAGGAAAATGTTCATAGGCGAAGAAATGCCCCACTTCCTAAATGACCTCTTTATTACAGTTAAAAATACTACCCTATAAATAGGGAAAGCCCCTGTACCAGTTAAGAAAATGACTTTTACATGCTCTAACTATCTTCATCACATAACAAAAGAGAATCTTTATTCTTTCTAATTCAGGAGATTGGATTAACCAGGGAAAATACTGGCAAAGGACTAAATGTAATAATACCATAAGTATCTACAAAAATTATGCAAAATAGGTTCAAACGGCAAATAAAAAATGAGAGAAAAAGTTAATTTAGGAAGAACACATTGAATCAATGTATAGAAAAGATAAGGAGCAGATCTGACCGCCCATCAAAAGATGGCATGGGATTAACAAATGGCATCATGTCACCTGTGGCTGAAACTGAATTGCTACACACTGATTCTTCAAGGAGACACCATGCAGAGTGGCCTGGCAAAACAGACAGGATCTCTCAGTGCCTCGAATGTGAAGTTAGCTGTACCAGCCTTTGCTATTAAAACCTGAAAAGTGTTTGGACAGGTGTTTTATTCTTATAATTTCAGAGAAATGTCTGTGATTTACTCTGGACAAATTTCAGACATTCTCCTAGCAGAATGCAGTACGGGTCCAGTTTCAAATGAGTTGAGAGAGCAATTTGCACAGACACACAAGGGTAGAGGAAAAATAGCTGGAGAATCCCACAAGGTGGCAGCCCAAGGGGTGGTGTCCCCCTTGTTAGAACTAAGGTTTGCCCTATCACCTCCTACTCAAAAGACTTATCCAATGTCGGTGTTCTACATTTGACTTCCTAAAAACAAATATCAGCCGAGACCACTTGAAAAATGTCGGTGACCAATCTAATTGTACATTTCACAGCTTTGATTCCACAGTGACACAAAGCAGGGTAGGAGAGATAGAGAGCAGGCTTAGGAAATGTGTGGATTGAGAAAAGGCCAGCTGTTATCAGTCAGACCGTAGTTACAGGGCATAACATGGAAGTAAATTGAAATGATCAGTGTTTTCACTGGCCAGGGACAGAGAAGATAATAGCAGGGGGTAAAAAAAAAAAAAGCTGAATTAAAAAGAGAAAAAACTTTTCCTAATAAAAAAATCCTTCAATTTTATTTGCCTTCCTTGACCATACAGATCTAATCACATATAATTTTCAGACTTTCATAAGACCAACTATATATTTTGTCTTATTTTTTGTATTGAAGTTTTTTACAGAATTTACAAGGAAGGCTGTGCAGTGGACCTTTTTTAAAAAGTATTGTGATATGATTCCTAGTTCCAGGGATTTACCTACTTCCTTTTTTTCAGAACAGGGCATTTTAAGTACCTATCTAATTGAGAAGGTTTTATTTTCAACTGTGATTTAAGCTTCTGCAGTAACATAGGTTATTTTGTTTCTCTAAGTTGTTTTCCATTTTCTTGGCAGTGTTTTGCAGATGAAAAATAATGTGCTGTTCAGTATCTGTATTTAGGAAGGAGTGCTGGCACTTTTGATTTCACATCCCCACACAAACATAAGAAAGCTCAAAGGAGTACACAACACCTCTTGCTGCGGCTCTGGTGGTAGAATCACAAACCCATTTTACTCCAAATTTAAAAAAAAAAATCTTTAAATTACTCTTGACACAGATCACATTCAAGGCCTTTGAGGATAAAAGTCAGCTGTGGGGAGCTGCAGACATGGAAAGCAACTGTAACCTCACCTTTCTTGGTGAGACCATTTTATCCAGAATAAAAAGGAATAAATTACAGCTGAGATTATGGAAGGTTCCAGAATTCACATTTTCATGCCTTCTAATCCTAAGGCTGGCCAAACTATCCCTTCTTTCTAAGTAAGAAATTGCACTCCTTACTTACCAAAAAAATGGACAGGCTGGAGCAGGTAAAAATACATTACACATCTTTGCATTCACCTCAGTGAACCTCAGCTTTGCCTACAAAAAGAACAATTTTCAGAAAGAAGTGCCTGCCTGTAATTCAACAGCAATTGTTCTTTTTCCCCTTAGAAATAGTTCCTGGTTCAAGCAGGCAGGCAAACATATGCATTCCTTCCACAGAGAAAAGCATGCTCTCAGCAGTGCTCAGGTAAGCAGGTAACCAGGCATGAAACTGAAAACACTCAGGCATAGACAAAACAAGTGCAAGCAAATGCAGCCCCAAGTTACTGAAAATAAAAAAAAAAAACAACCAACCAACCAAAAACCAACAACAGCAAAAAGATAAAAAGGTTGTGGGGTGCAGATCAGATCTCAGATCAGCTCCTGCTACTTTTTTTTTATATTCTCAAAATGTTTCCAGCTAAAGTAGGAAGATAATTGAGTCATTCCAGCACCAGCAACATTTCCCATCGCCAGAGGAAAGAGTCATAGCCTCATTGTATAACACTGTATAGCCTGTGACCCCTGTTCCTCAAATGTGTGTGCACACGGGTGGGCTGCAAGTCTTGCCAGCGCGGACTGGAGTAGCACTGGGTATCGACCTGGATCTCTGCAGAATTGAGGTGCCTCACAAAGGCAGCCGAATGAACCTTTGTCGTCTGAAGATTCATTAAAAAGGAACAATAGGACATTCTTCTTTTAATAGAGAGCAGGCCGGGGATGCTGGGAGCACCTGAATGAAGAGGACTAGAATGGTTCAGAAGAAAGGAACAGCAGAGAAAGGGACCAGTGCAATGCAAGCCTGGGGTCTGTTCAGGCTTGACCAACAAGCAGTTTTATATCTCCTGAGCCTTAAAGATCCCTGAAATGGTAACAGCTTTTAGAGGGGCAAAGAAGTGGAGAGAAGCATTCATTTTGGCACCCTCCATCTCACAAGGTAGCAGAGAGGCTGAATTGTTTCATAATTCCATTTTCTCTGAGCAACCATCACTGTTGAAAGAAATTATGAAAGCACTTGTAAAGACATTTTGGGCAGCCTCTCACATATCTAAGGTTTGGAGTGAAAAAAAAAATTACAAATACCTATTCATGAGCAGAAAATCACATTATCAGAAAAAAATGAGCTTCTTCATCAGGAAATTACATGTTTAACTGGGTGTCAAGAGAGCCTAGTTCTCCTCGGAATGACACTTTGGTGTCCAGGGTTTTTTTTAAAGAATTATCTGCTTTCATGTCAAGTGATTTCACTTTGTCCGTCAAAAGAAAATATTTATTTCTGGCATATATGCAAACATATTTTGGGATTTGAAAATCTAGTTGAAATCTCTCTGATCCATGTTATGTATATATTACCTTCCTCTCTTTTGCCTCTGTATTGGTACTGATTCTTATTTTCACAGGCTTTGAGTGACCCTCTGTTTTCCTGAAACAGGAAGAACAATAACTATATCTCTTCTTTTCCTTCCAAGCCCAGAGATAAAACTGCTTGTTTCTGTTTATTTGCTTGTGTTTGTACGTATTTATGTGATAAGCTGCAAATGCGTGTCTTATGCATGTGTAAATAAATTATTGAGGGAAAATAAGCTAAGTGTTATCTTTTGTTCTGAAAGCTTTTAGAGTAATGTGGATATTCTTATCTTGTGAAGAAGAGGGCATGATAATGTCCATTATCCTCTGCAAGTTTTGTTCCCTGAACACACCAGCCTGGTGTTGTTTCATTGTTTCAGAAGACCATAAATGTTATCAGAGGCAATGGTTAGCACAGGGCATGCAATTTCTCAGCAGGTGGGTTTGAAAATATAGAAATTCAGTTAAACCTCCTGATGAGAATTAATGGGAAGCCAGAACAGAGAACTGAGAAACAAGGCAGCAGGTTTATGGTCCAGAGACAGGAAAATCTATGCCCCATCCAGACCTGAGGCCAAACTGGGAAGTCTCAGCTCATAGTCAGGACTGGAGACCAATTCTGATGGTTTATTTGTGATAGTGTGATCAGTAGGTGAGAGTTTATAGCATCTCTGCTATTTTGGTAAGAGTTAATTTGAAGCTGAGCAGGTAATGGCCTTTTCTTGTGATGAGTGGTTATCATCAGATGAAGTGTTGAAAGCCTTTGCTAATGGCCAGTTAAGGCAGGCTTCAGAGCCAGTGAAGATGGCTCTGGCTGTTATCCTGTCTTCCACGTCTACTTTTTGTGCAAATTGAAACAAAACAAAAATCTGTTTCAGTTCTTCTTTCAGACTTTCTCTTCTTTCAAAATCCAGCGACTGTCTGTAAGGCCACGCCAGGTGAGGGTGCTAATCGCTGAGCCTTGTTCTCAGGGACATGGAAGCAACAAACAGACAAGCAGTTCAGAAGAATTTGGCAAGCTGTTATTTAGCTAACAGGTTTAGATATTCTGAATGAGCCTGAAAAACATCTAGCCCCCTTTTCTTTAGCAAATTTCTGGTCTATTTTTTGTTCATCTGAACCCTCTCTGTGCACACTTAAAGAGTTACACCAGTTCAGGGCTAGACTGAACCAAGCACAGGAAGAAGCGCCAAGGTACATTTTCAGATGCTGTAATGCAGAGCTGGTATCTCAGATGCAGAAATACCTTCTACCTCAGGACAGGTGGAGACCAGGAATCTATAGTCACTCAGGAGGTAATGGGAGGCCTCAGTGCAGCAGAAAGCCATGGGTCTGGGTGGGACAATTTACCTGATGCTGGTAAGCTCTGTTATGGATACATTGGTTCCTGCTGATCCAGTTCAGGGGTTCAACACCATGTTCCCCTGTGTTGGGTTTACATGGCAAGATTTTGACAGCAGAATGGGATGTGGGAGGGAGGGAGCTGTAGGGGTGACTTTGGTGAGAAGACACCCGAAACTGGTGCAATGTTGGACAGAGACAATTTCATCCAGCTCCAAAACAGTATTTCTGTAGTCCCTGATTTCTAACAATAACTGTTCCTAATTTTGAGGGAGGAGAGGTAACTTGATAACGACACTGAGCAAAACTGAAGATACTGATGCTAACTGGTCACATTACCTGCCTTGGGTTGGTTAGGGTTAGAATTTCTATGACCAAATCTTACTTTTTTCAGTCTTAAAGAGTTTTTAGTATTATTTTGTGCAATATCCCCAGGAGGCATAACTAGGTGCTCCATATTCACTCTAAATACACTCTAAGCATTCACTGTAAATACAAGATGGTCTTTCCCTGTGGATTAGGTACCTCAAACCTCACAGCAACTCAAAGCACAAGAGAGGTCAAGGAAAGGGAGTGGAAATAGAAGTGCTAAGGACTATATTCAGACTACATATCTCATGATACTTCAATCCAAGGAGAGTGCTGAGAGTCCACCTGCTGTTAAGAGCTGCTGGCTCATTATGTAATCAGAATTGTAGAAAAAATGTTGCTGGAGGTTGTCTGGTCCAGCCTGCTCAAAACAGGGCTAACTCTGAAGTTAGGTCACACTGCTTATGCCTTTTCCAGTCAAATTCCAAATATATCCAAGGGCAGAGACTCCACAGTCTAGCTTCCTTGGTGTCCCTCTGCCAGTTTACCAATGTATCCCTTGCAACAGGAAGTCCAAAATCAGACACAGTACATCAGACGCAATCTCACAATTGCTGAATTTAGGTCCATAATAACTACTTATCCTGATGGCTAAACTCCTGGTAATGGAGCTCTACATGTGGTTAGGAAGAACATACTGCTGCCCATGTTCAGCTTGCTCACCAAGACACACAGCCTCTTCTCTGCAAAGTCACTTTGCAAAGTAGAGAACATGGCATGGAAGACATTGAGAATCTCAGCCTTTTCCTTGGCCATTTGATACTCAGTCATATACCCAGCAGCAGGTTCTTGTTTTCCTTAGTATTCCTTCCCCTGCCAAAGTACTGATAGAATGAAATAGAGGGAGTTTGGTACCACATTCACTTTGCCTGTTATAATGCATCCTTTGGGTGCTTTTAGATGGGTTGTTTCCATTACTTTGCCTGCCACAGTGGACAGCATGAATGCAAGCTAAAGAAGCATGCCCCACATCACACAGCCACTGGTAGAGGCTGGACTAGCACTCTGTCCACTCTGTTATCTCATTCTTTCTCTCCAGTTTGGTATTTTGTATGACTTTTTGGTGAAAATGCTGCCTGGGTTTTCTAGGCTGAAGATACATTAGCAATGTGCCTGTATCCAAGTGAGACACGAGGCAGTGCAATTTTCATCCTCACCTTCTGCAGAGTTCTGGTTTGCAAACCCTGCAGGCCCCAGCAGTCATTGTGCTATTCCTTACATCAACATGGGCAGCACATCTGTATTCCTACTGGATATGACTATATGCCATTGCAGAGCTCCAGGAGCCTCGTTTGGTGTCTTTCAGCTCACATCATAGTATTGCATTTCTCAGAGGCTGGCTGTGGGTCCTTTTTGTTAAATGAGTAGCGGTTACGGAGACTAGCATCTTAGATCATGAAAGAAATCCCATTGTGTAATATTTCCAGCCTAGAATAATTGTTCCAAATACTTGAGAAGTCGGCACTGCTTCTCACTAAAGTCTTGTTTGCTGGAGGAGCTGAGCACTGATGAGCATACAGGCTGCTCTTGTCACTGAAGTGGTGCTTTATGCTTTATCCTCTTTTAAATATGATTTTAACAAGTAGAGGAATAGAAAGTACTTCTATGTCTGGACAACACATTACTGACATGTATAGTTTTCTATTGACTTTGCTAACATCGGTTTACAGAAAGATTATTATTTTTTCTGCCGCTGTAAGCAATCCAGTCCTGGATTTACCTGATTTGTGTGAGTTATGGTTGTTTATTCAGTCTAGAAGGTTAGAGAGGTATGAAATGCCCAGTAATGTACCCCATTGTAAGGAATTTTCAGTTTGGTAGTGTGTTAAATACTTTTGAACTGTTTCTCTATAATATTTAGCACTTACTAATATAAAACTTGAGTATGATCTGATTTACAGATAATCTTTTAGAGTAGCATCATAAAAATGTATGAGCATATAAAATGGAAAGGAAAGGAAGAAAAGCATGTGTATCTTAATAGACCAAGTACACAAAATATTGAAGTATATATTCCATCGCTTAAGGCAGAGTAATAATTAAAATTGCAATAAAAAACAAGTAGAATATCTTTAGACCAGAAATGACCTGTCAACCTCAACTGTAAACCAAAAACAAAGTCAGAAGTGTAATTTTTAACACCAAACATTGGATACTGCAACCACAAGTATCAGACTTTTTAATAAAAAGTAAATATTATTATTTATTAAGCTCCCTAAAATTCTGGCTGAAGGTGTTTAATACACACGCACTTACCCATGGTCAAATACACATGCAATGGCAGGTAACAGCCAAATAAGGAGGAAAAAAAAGAACAACTAAATTACTCTGTTCATATGAGGGGAAAAATATAGGTTTAATTTTCCTGAATATTTACTGATCTATTGAGAAGAAATGTTTTTTACCTTGACAACTGTAAAGGGAGTCTAAGGAACTTCTAAAGAGAACCATCATTGGTCTCTGAGCTTCTTGAACATTGCTTCTGAGAACATAAATGTATGGGCTGAGATTCATATCTTCTGTTTTTTAGCTCTTCGTAGTTAAAGTACTTGAGTTACCTAGGCTTTCAGATGATGATGAGAAAGAAGTTAATCTGAAGTCTTTTGAAATGGCTCAAGTATGCGTTGAGAATTGAGAGCGCTCTGGTTCAAATTCCTCAGACAGCTTTGAAAGTAAGGTGAGGTGAATCCAAGGGAAGTTTTACACATCATGTGTTCCATTGTTCTTACTACAGAAAGGAGTATTCCCATTATATAATAATATTCTCAAAATTCGTATTAGCAACAATATGTGCTTTAACTCCTATTCAGGTTTTTCTCCATTTCATTTTATCCTTCTGTCTCTACACAGTCTAGCTAAGGTTTTTGGAGAGTAGGCACTGACTATGCTGTCTGTAAATTCAGGTTATTAACATTGCAGCAGTTGTAAATCCTCATCACTAACAATAGGGAGCTTATGTGCTATCTTACTTGAAAGACTACACAGATGGTGGAGGTTGGTTTTCAGACTTAAATTCACTACCCCTTTTTCTGCAGTACTGGCCCATTGATTCCAGTGGGGATTCATTGATGTAGATGAGGTCTGTATTTAGACTACAGTGTTCATGTAGTGCTGCGTCATAGCAAAACTTTTTGCCTCACTACATTGAAAGTTGTCTTCATTAAAGAGACATATTTTAGGTTCTTTGTCACATCGATTTCAAAACTCTACTTAATAACATTTTTATATTAGAAGTCAAAGAACACTGTATCGCCAGAACTTAAAGAGCACTCATTACATAGACTTGTAATTGTTGGTCATTATGGAATTATCCTCCTAGTCAATTTCAACTCAGAAGTAGTTTCTTATGGTACTTACAAACGTTTGTTGCATGTAAATCCTGAAAATTCATGTGCAGATTGTTTTTGAAGAAAACAGGTCGTTATCAGTAGTTTTAGCTCTAATCCACCTCTGCCAATTTGAAAGAGTATTATGGGTCTAATCCTGCTCTTGCTAATTCAACGAATAAGATCAGGCAGTACATGTAAGGGTATATACATTGCCTTTCCATTGGTTTCAGCCAGGAAAATACCCCTCTCTTTCTTCTTATGCTGCTCTTGTCATTCTCAAATACTGCAGATAGGATCTGGCATGGGGTTTAAGGGCATTCTTCATAGAAGAAGGACAAAAAAGATTGTGTTAGGCTTCCATGACTGCTACCTTGAGACCCTGGGTGACCAGGATGCCAAAACCAGCCTCCATGACTGTGTAACAGCAGGATTTTTACTCCAACAAGGCAAAATTATTTGCCTGTAAAAGGAAGAGAGAAATAATTTCATGAAGTCTCCAAAACTAAGTGCTTTTTTTATGGTGCCACTTGGCCTTTGGCAAGGGCTACCCTGTAGCCCTAAATACATTTCTTGCATAACAGCTCAACTGAGTAAAAAGGACTAGATATAATGTAGTACATGTCCTCCACAAATTCATCCCTTTTATAGGAATAGAATAAAACAAGTATCAATGTAATTACATCTGACATGTCCAAAAGATTTTTGGAAGTACAACAGCTTTTATTATACTTGTTGTTTTACGTCACATTCTGATTTATTTTTCAAATAACACATTATGTAGGTTCATAAACTACTTAAGGTGGAGGCTTTTTTAAGGATTAAGTAAATCTGCTCAATCCCTTAGCTACAAGCTAAAATGCATCAATTACTTGGACTGTCATGAAGTTTTGATTGTCTTTAGTGTTTCTCCAGCACTGTTTAGGGCTTACTGTTCTTACTGCAGCAAACACTTGTACTAACAGGAATTTGGCTATACAGTTTCATTTCTACCCTTTGATGAACTCTGTATTTCAGGAAAACTAATCACACTGACTGGTTTTGTTTGATCACTCACTTTTAATAGTTGTATAAGTATTCTGTCAGAAGGACAGAATGGATGCAGATGAGCTGAGTCACTGTCTTCCACTCACCACAAACTACACCCTATATTGTGGTCTATATTGTCCACCAAGGGTCACAGAACATCCTCTCAGAGCAGAAGCAGTGCCCCTATCCCTGTGGCATACCAGCAGCACTGAGTAGCAAACAAACTGGAGGTAAAACCACCAGGTTGCGTGTCTCTTCTGCCCACCCTCTGAGCTGATGGGATGAAATCCAGTGCTGATCTGGGGCCTATGCCAGCACAGCATTGAGATAAAGCTGATAAATCCTTTGAAAAGGTGACCCACACATCCACTTGGATTCCTCACCTAACCTTCACAGAACTGAATCACCGAGTGGGAGGACCACACATATGGCTGTCCCCATAGATATCTCTGTAATAATTCCTTAGGAACCACGTCCATGGGAACCTCTTTCTTCTGTTCCTTTACGCTGTTTGTTTTTCACTCTGTGAGGTTATCCTCATGTTACACATATGGTGACATACAGATTTATATGAAGGCAGGATCCCAAAGCCTGTAGGCCCTGATCCTACAAACAGAAATTTGAGGTTGAATGACTGGACAGTAGTTCTTATGACTGAGAAGATCAGAGATTACCAGAGAAATGGACCATTTTTAACCTTGGGAGAGGAGGGGAAAAGCAAAGTGGAGTAAAATCAGAAGAAACAATTACTGCTCAGCTGTGTTCTGATTATTGGCGCAGAGTAGAATTGCTTCTTATTCCTTAAGAAGCTTCCGTTAATTTTGTATTTTGTTTTCTTGTGAGAGTTGACTTCCTGTGGATTTTTACTCCATTCCTTCCCACCCCTTCTGAAGTGGAACAGGCCAGTGATATACCTGCATGCCTAGTTATTAAAGACATAATGTTAGTAACAGAATGTAAAGATCTTCTCATTCCTAAGGCAAATGCATTTAATGGCTAATACTGATGGACACATTAAAGAAAGAAAGGCCTGGAAAGAGGGCTTGTAATAGCACAGTTCTGAGTAAAAAGAAAGGAAAACTCTCCTAATATTTACAATCAAAATTTGCCCTACTTTGAAAGCCATGAATAATGGTTTAGTGGCTTTTTAGCTGTCTAACACCCAGATCTATGCTCTCCAGCACAAGTAACTCAGGTCTTACAGTCTAGGGTTCCCAGCATGGTGAAGGATCACCTAAAATGCACCAGGGGAAAAGCCATCAAATATGACAGGAGCCACAGTAATAAGACCGTGTGATTACTCAGTCTCAGATTCTTGAACTATTTTTACTCTGTGAAAATTATTATTAGTTCTTTTTTTTTTTTTTTTAGTGCTAGAAAGAATCCTAAGTATAGAAATGAAAAAGATAAGAATGGTTTCTCCCACTGCTGTGCATTTTGGCTGTGGCAGTGGAGCAGATCCATGCCCTGCCTACCTCCTCCCCTTCTTCCCAGCTGCCTCTAAGCAATCTCTTCCTGTCAGAAGGCTGCTGCAACTGCAGCTGTGGGGGAAAGCAGGGAACTGAAAAGAGAGACACAGCATCAAGGGGAACATCTGGTGTGATACCAGGTGGAGTTAAGCAGGCTGTAAGGGACCAAAGCTCTCATACAAATGTGAGAGCAGGGCATATTCTGAAAAGGGGGGGAGAAAATAGGGAGGCTTCTCACAGAAGATAAATTATTCAGAATTATGCAAATTACCTTATTAAGTAATGTGCCTTATCATCACAAGAAATAGTATAACATCAGCATTTGTGAGGTCTCTCCTCTGAAATCAGATATATGTTGTGAGCCAGACTGCAAACATCAGTTACTTAGAGCTGAAAGCGGTACTCTTAGAGGAAGCCCTACTGGAGTAAGTGAAACTATTATTGCAAGTAGACCAGCCAGAATTCGGTCCTGATCAGAAGTTATACTTCACTTGAAAATACTACTTTTGAAAAAGTTATCCCTGAAAAAAAAAGAAAATATCTGATTTTCGGACTACAATGACTCCTTGTGTTAAATCTCTGGTCTTAAAGTCAGTTTAAGAGTCCTTGCGATCACGAGACACCAACTCCCATCTCCTGTGGGAGGTCAGAAGTAACTTCTAGACATAAGTATGTGCAACATAACACAATATCCACAGCACTGATGTGCAGCCATACCTGTCATGCCTCTGCCTCTTGTACCACATAAGAGCTGAAGGCCAACAGGTCATTTTTTCACCCATTCCCTAGACACACAACTTGTGTACAGAGCTGAAAATCAGTGAGGACTCAGAGGCAATTGTCAGGCAGCCTCTATCCAGTTCATGGAGAAGCAGCAGTCTGAGGTATATAATCATTTTGCACCAGGATCGCAGCATTGACTCTTTCTCTCAGGATGCCTGCTTCATCCTCAAAGCAGTGCAGTTATAGTGTGGGCACAAACAAGAAAGTGCCTATAATAAGAAAGTCTAGGAGAAAAAGAAGGAAATCGGTGTTGAACACACTGAAAACAACAAACCTGACAGCAGAAAAGGACAGGCGGCTTGCTATGTAAAGGTCTCTAAAAAGAGATTTATACTCAGTGAGAAGCAAAACTAATTGAAAATGCATAAAAAGGAGAGGGTTTGGCAGTCCTCATTAAATTGTGCCTGTTGTTGTAGAGATAAAAGAAACACAGTTTGAACGAAAAGATAGAGTAGAAACTTAAAATCCAAAGACAAAATTTTCCATTAATGGCACAGGCAAAATTAAGCATGAGAGTTGTCATATATTGGTTAGAGTTCCTGATCGACTTTGACAAACAGAAAGATAAATACATCAGATACAGTTATACTTGAAGCGGAGACAGGTAGAGACTGTTAGATTATTCTTTGATGCTGTTGTGGACCTTGAGGTCAAGCTGGAGAGAGTGGCTCAGGAAATAATCTTTCAGCTACGGTCAGAGTGCTGGTCTGGAGGAGCTTTCTTTGCTTAGCTGTTTTTTACATCAAGCGGTCCAAAACCACAGCCTGCAAGGCCAAGATAAATGATTTGCAGTGTATTGTTTTTAGAAGGTTTTCAATTAACGATGTGATTCTAAAGGTTCACAGTAGTTCCAGCAGTGATGGTGTGTGGTACAAAATGTTCAGGAATCACCAGTTTTGGAAATTCACTACTCAGTGGCTAAGCAGAAGGAGCTCTTCTTTGTAGCACAGAAATCATTACTGAAAAAAGCATCTTTTACAGTGCTTCCATGCTGATGTCTGACATACCACAGCATTTCTCTGAGCATGACACACAACCTTTGGAAGTGAAAAGAATTACAGCGGAGGCATAATATTAATGATTCAGAAAGTCTTGTGTCACAACCCTGAGCACTGCAGTATCTAATTATTAGGCATAACGATTTGCACAGGCTGTGCCAAATAATGACGGGAGAATTAGACACCTAAAAATGGAGTCTGCCCTCTGGGGAAGGTCAGTGTAAGCCAGTTGGTGGGGAAGAAAGCCAAAGTAGTGCTGTGAGACTGAATTCCTATTGCTTCATAGAATCCAGATCCATGATACAAGGAGGGCTACATCCTCCAGGTGTGCACACTGAGCCATCATCTTACAGGAAACATGTTTGTCTTTCAAAACCTGAAGAAGGGAGAGGACTGAAAAAGGTTTTTCCTCCAAAAGGCAGGGAAGTAGGTGCAGGTGTTCCCTCTGAATTCCAGCCTCAGTGTTTAGTGCAGTTGAACCAGCTGTTGGAGAGCTGGGATCAGAAAGGTTTTCTACATGAGGGATTTGACCCTCTGTGAAATCTCCAATCTCCAAAACCCTTACTCATTGATAGTGAGTAAAGGATTTTCTCTATGTTGTAATTCAAAGATGAAAATTAATTAGTTAAAAAAATAACAAGACTTCTTGTAGCTGTGGTGTGATTGTTCATGTAAAATAGTAGCAAATTTCAGGCTTGGCTTGCTGAATATTTAAGCATTTTATGAAAAAGGCTGCACAGGAAGTGGTCAAGAAAATCCCTTTTCAGCAGTTCCTATAGCATGATTTCCTGAGTACACGTGCAGTGTATTTATACTCACATCTCTCTAGGCAGAGAATTCTCATGCAACCTTCCAAAATCCTTGCTTTTACCATTGGGCATCTGGCAAATTTTCCACAAAGCTCCAGAGTTTTTAATGAACACTGAAACTTTACCATTTGCATTTAAAAATGTGGTGGAAAGCATGTGTAGTGGTCCAGAAGCTCCACTTCTGAGGGATCCATGAGAAAATTCCAGGGTTATCAGTGATCTCTAAAAAGTTAGATTTGGAGAGGGCTTCTGGCACAAAGCTTTTAATTACTGTGTGCAACAGATAGGGAGGTGTTTTTAAAAATGGAGAAAACACATGGGGACTTTTTTTCTTTACTATCTGTGAAAAGAATGGTGGCGGTCAGGGCTGGGAAGCTTTATGCGTGAATGACTGAGAAGATTGGTAGTGAGATACAGAACCTCTCAGTGATGGGACATGAATTCAAATAAGAATGGGGTTAGTACTGACAGAAAGTCATTACTGTGTCATTGCAGTGTGCTAATGGTTAGAGATTCATTGGTGGCTTGAGTCCAATTACTATCACAAAAAAGGTCACACTACAAAATGCACTATCCAAACGGGCAGAGGTAGGCAAACTCATTTCTACTCTTACTAAACTGCTCTTACCTTTCCATACCCAAAGTTATCCATTCAAAGTCATGTCAAGACTTGAAGCTGGTGTGGTTAAACATTTGAAGTTTACACTGCACAATCTTATTAAAAGAGGACTTTAGTCTCCTAACCATTGATTCAATTCTTCTCACAGATAATAAGTGCAAATTTCCCTATTTAAATGATATATAAACTATGTAATGCCGAGCTTTTACAGCCTGCAGAGGCAGCAACTGGCAGCTGGGAGGGTAAGGGTTAAGCTGCCCGTGGGCAAAGCAGCTCAAACAGACTCCTGGTTTCTTTGCAAGAAAGGGGATATAACTATGCTCAGCTAAAGCTAATTACTCTGCCAGGAAACTTTAAGAGGATTGAATGCTATAGCATGCTCTCCTTCTTTCAAGGTTTGGGGTGATTTAGCACTGATGGAAAGCTAAGTTGTGAGGAGCTTTGAGTGAACTCAGAAGAGGCTTTTGTTTTGCTAGACTTGAAGTATGTGAAATCTTTCATTTTTCCTGGACTTACCTGAGCAAGCTCAGAAATCCTTGAAAATTGGAAAAGAGAAAAAAAAAAACAAAAAAGACAATTAGACCATAGACCATAGGAAAAAATAGTAAATAGTCACTAGTATCTTACATTGATGTGTTTTCTCAAATATATTCTAAATAAAAAGGCATGAAAAATGTCATGAAAGAGGAAAGAACTGAATTTCAGAGGCAAAATAAAAGCACATGTTCTCAGAAAAATTACTTTCTTGGCTACTAGCTAGAAAGGGACACTATGATCCTGGCCTTTAATAAATCTTCCAGTGCACAGAAGTCATAAAAAGGAATTCTTATTACCTTAAAGGGAAAGTTCTTATTCTTATCTAAGTGTATATATATAAGATATATATGTATACATATGGGAGGTATAAAATATACCAGCATAGTTTTTAATCTTAGTTTACCAGATTTAGAGTTAGCAGTAGAGAAAAATTAACTCAAGGATTCAATATTTGGCAGAGATCCCTAGTGAATTAGGCTAGTAGCAGTGTCACACTGACACAAGCTATTTTGTGGTTTTCAGCTTTGCCTGAAGGAATGTAAAAATAATACTGAGATATCAGTGGCTGTATTGGCAAGCAAAAAATTAGCTTGTCCTAATTGGCCAGGGCTGAATGTGTCACAATAGCCTATTTGCAAATGAAGTGAGAATATTTTAAGCAAAACAAGTAATAAATTGAAATTAATTAATTTTTAAGAGAAGGAAATTATTCTCTTTATTATTTTAAGAACACTTTTGAAATGTTTTTACTATCAGTATTTTAGCATATTAAACTCCAGCATTATCTAATGGGACTAAATATGCAGAAAAAAAAAAATGGAATATTTTTAAATTGGAAGTTGTGCCAAAGACAAACCTGTACTGCAGACCAGGAACTTTGTTCAGTACTTTGCTGAAAAAAAGCAGAACAAGGAGTTCCAAATTTGCTGGGAACCATCCCTAGATCTTGATCTTCCCATTAGAGTGCTGAACAGCATTGAAGCCAGCCGTGAGTAAAACCTCTGTCAGTCAGAGTTTTACTTGAATGTGGAAGCAGCTGGATTTGATTCCCAAGTGAAATCAGCTCACTGCTCTCACTGCTGTGCCCAGTAGCTGTCACAAAAAAAGGCACGGCTGTCCTTGCAAACTTCCACAGTGCTTTTCTAGTGTTAATGTGATTTATACTTGGAGCAGTTTGACCTGATGGCTAATATATACTCGAAATTTAAGAATGGATTTGCAGATCAATGCCTTCTTTTCACTTTGCTGCAATTTAGCACAAGCATTGCAACTAAAAGAAAATCTGTAGGAGAAATTAATTACATTAAATTTTCAGCAATATTTCTTGGATGAACACTGGACCCAGAATGTACCTAATCACACCATTAGCAGGAAAATTCTCCCTTACACTGAAGCAAGGAATCACATCAAAACATACCCCTGGGCTTCAGAAAGATGCATTTGACTCTGCACCAAAATCTGTGCTTCACAGCTCAATCCTAACTTTAGTCATGATGCTGAAAAGTTTTACTAAACAGTGTGTTCCTAGAGGAATGCAGAAATGTGTGGGTTTGTTGTCTTCCACATGCTCCTGAGGTGTCTGAGGAAACAGAGAGCATCCACAAACCAAGGCCAGGTGGGGGAGATGGGTAACATTTAACATCTGCCCTTGGAACCATTTCCCAGGAAGGATGTGTCAAACCCTAGCCCATCCTGTTGGGAATCAACAGAGCCCGCAGCTGGACTCTCTTCACAGCCAACCTTGGCATAGTCAATGAATCTCACATTGCTCTCATTTACCACCTGTACTATGGGTTCTTTATTCTCTCTTTACTGAATATGGCCAGGCTGTGGCCAGACCCTCACTTAAAGGCATTTCCCATCTTTCACCCCTAATATTTAATGTGAAAAGTGTCTAGAGATGGTGGTAATTTGAAGGTGGAGCTTTTTATATCCTAATGTTAGTAGTGTTTCCATTGAATTTCTCAACTAGGAACTGCTGGAAATTCTTCATACTCTACTGTATTTGTAGTAATATATTTTAAATGCTTAGCATTTGTGATTGGTATACATTCATCTTGGTTCTTGTTTCTCCATTTCTTCATAATATATAAAACACTGTCTCTTAACTTTACATTATTATTATTATTGCTTTTTAGTCCAGTTCTCCCAAGAAAGGATTTTCTGAAAGAACAAGGGGGAAAAAAAAAAATCTAAAAATTCATATTCACGGGACAAAGAAGGATACATTTTTTTTAATCTATAAAAATTTTTAATCTAATAATTGAATCTGTACAAATCTAGTAGTGCATTTTCTTTCTCTGGTTAGCACGGGTGCTGGGCAAGCTATACCACTCCAATGCTTATTTTGTAAGGATTATGTCATGAGATTCATCAAGACCCCCATGCTGTGCCAGAAGCCTACAGCTCCTTTTCCTCTGTCAGTGATAGAGAGCTGGCAAGGAAGGTATATTTTACCAGGTCTCCCACCAGTAAAGATTTGGAGAGAGAAATAACAGGGGGGGAGATTTACATAGTGAATAATAAAGGCTCACGGTACAAGTTGACACCAGAAAAAGATGCTATTCTAAACTTCTCCATACATCTTCTTTGAAAACTGTGTGCAGTTCTGGTCTTGATTTTTTTATAAATAGTATAAAAGTATTGGATAAGATTCAGAAAAGCACAAAAGATATAATCAAATATAGGGAGTCGTTTCTGTATGAACAGAGTAGGACTTTTCAGGCTAGAAAGGAGATAAGGTAAATTAGGTATAAAAACACAAGTAGCAGGAGGACAACAGCTAGAGATCACACACCAGCTGCTTTTTTGAACAAAAGGAACTGGCTGGGGGCATCATGCAAAGCAAGGAATCACAGCCAGAGCAGTCAAAAGGACATTGACCAAGGAACTGCCAAACAGTGTTGTGAATGCCAAAAATGTGCATAGATTTAAGGGGACAAAATAAAGCCCATGGAAGTGCTATCCACTAAGGATCACTAACTACAAAGAAATAACAGTTCCGGTACTCCCTGAGTTATTTGTAAGGGGGTGGAGGATGGAAGAGAATTCAAGGATAATGTTGTATGTGTTCAGCCAATTCTTTTTCCCCTATATCTTTGTTAGCTTCAGGTTAAATTTTGGAGACTGAATCCTAGGCTAGGTGTAGCTTTGGTCTGCCATATTACTGGTGTTCTTTTGTTCATTTCTAAGCACTGAAACAGCTGGTCAGTCCATCCTACATATGTACTTGTGTGGGGGTGCAAGCACTGGCAAAAGAACTATTGAAAAATTGGATCCTGACTAAATAAGTAATAAAAAGTCATTGATTTTTAGGAGCAAAGACCTTGGAACATTTTCTCTTACAAAAGTAAGTCAGAATTACAGGAGAAAAGATCAAAATGTCTTGTCTTTTTCTATTTTTTTCTTTTACTTTTTTCTTTTACTTTTGTCTTCACATAAAATAAAATGAAAAAATGGAATGCCTGTATCAGGCCCCAGAAAATGCAAAGTATCTGGGTGACAAAGTATATTATTCCTGTAACCATTTGTACCATCTTATGAATTATTATCCAGACAAGCATTTACTCTCTGCTTATCACCATGGCATCTTAAAGACCTGAAATTCTGAAGTAGTACAATAAAGAAATAAATGAATTCTATGTTAATTAGATACAATATTCTTAGGAATAATGGTGATTTTAGGAAATGAAGACATTTTTACTTACCTCTGTCTCACTCTTCCAAATCTAGCCCTGGATCATTTTGTATTTTCATACAGTGGTTTTTTAAAAGTAGAATTAGCTCCTAAACAGCAACTTAGTTACTTTTCAAATTGTAAATGTGCAGGTTGAATCCTTAAGGCAACGTTAAAATGCTTATTTAGAAATTCCACTTAAACTTATTACCAGTAGCAATTTAAATTATCTGCTGTTGGATGTAATGTTGAAATAAATGACTAATTAGCGTCAACTTGCCAGCGTTTAGTCACCAAGCTGCTTGGAAGCTCTAGGGAACAGCTTTATAACAATTTACAGCACCCTCCTTAGAGAAGGACACCATTTTGCAATTGTCAGATATAATTTGACATTTCTGTAATATTGTTCTATGCAAGCACTTCTTTTGCTCTAAATTCATAGTTCCTATTCTTCACTGATTTTTATTTTTTTTTTAAAAAAACTGGTCTCAAAGTTAAAGTGGTTAACTGACATTTGCTCCCTTAGAGCATATCCATTTAGTCCTAGAGCTAGCCTTGCTGCGAAGGGAGACTGAGACCAGTTTATTCACACGTCCATGATAGCACAAAGGCAGAGCTTAACCTTAGTCACTCCTTTCTGGAGTGTGTGGCAGACCAGCTCATGAATTTTACTACTTAACTACAGTCTCTGTCCATTGTACTAAGCGCAAAATCCTACCAAATACATGGCAGATCTCCCACCGGGTAAGCATCTCTATCACAGAGGCCAGTGCTGAAAGCCTCAGTCCTGAGGTATTCTATAGCAGGCTATGACATTAATTCATTTAAAAACAAAAAGCCAAAAAGTGGTTTGAAAGCACAAGCCAACACCTGCTGCAATGTGCAGAGATCCTCGGCAGTGATTTTTACAGTCTCAGTGCCACCTTTCAGCAGAAGAGGGCTTGGGAGCTGGGGGGGGGAGCTGTCCACAGAAGGTGAGGGTACCTGCACTTGTTGCAGAAGCCTGCTGCCATCTGAAAGGCAGCAAAGCTCCATTTGCCCTCGAACTCTAAAATTAAAGGCCAATTTTCACCTATGAGCGTGGGTGATGGCCAGTGCATTGTGAGAACCTCCACGATGTAGGTACACTAGGACAGGGAGCTTGCAGCCTTTGCATCAAGAACACTTTTTCTGCTATGTTGCATTTTTTATTCATTGATCCATTCAGAAATATTCTCCTTTTTTTTTTTTCAAAAAAAACCCAAACATGCTCATATATGCTTCTGACATCTGGGAAAAAAAACAAAACAAAACAAAATGCCACCTCAGTAGTATGTCTGTGTAACTGTAATGCAGCTGTTAAGAGTCAGCTGAGCTGTAGCTTTGGCAGTTTAAATAGCACCTATACAACAAAAAACAGACATCATGACATGCTTTGCAGCAGATCAAGAACACTTAGGATGAGATGACAGTTAGCAAGAGATAACCAAAAAAAAAAAAAGAATAGTTTTTTGCCTTTTTGGATTTAGTATTTTATGGTAAATGAAAACAGAAAGAATTTGATTATCTAGATCTCAGTCTTTTTGCTTTTCCAAGCAAAAGTTCCTTATTTTGACAACTAAGTACTAAAGTCCACTTTTAAAAATCTTTTGAAGCTTCTTGGATGAAGTGAACAAAAAGAAAACAAAACAAAAACAACCACAAAAACCACACAACCAGAAAAAACCCAAAACACAAAAACAAACACTAAACAACCTCAAAACAAAAAACAAACCAAAATTCCTGAGTTTTATTAGAAATTTTCTATTTCAGAAGTGCTAACTCAGCCAGGTGCAGGGGCAATTGTTTGATTCTCTTGCACTGCAGGCTGGAACGCCATGGGAACACTGCCACTCTTGAGAAGCAGATGTGTTTTCCATCATTCATGAATGATCATTCTGGCCAGCGCTTAGAGGAACATTTGTGGACCCCAGAGGGGACCGTGTCCATCACTACTGAGCAGAGGAGAGGGCTATTGCAACAGAAGGCCCTAAGCAGCAGTAAAAGCAGACGGAAAGATTATTTGCAATTCCATGCAGAACCTCCCTAGGCTGGAATAAAATTTGGAATAATCTATCTAATGTTCTGCATCTCCCACTAACAGCAATATTTTGTATTATTAGAAAGTACTTTTCCAAAATCATTAGGCTATTTTAAGACCTAGGTAAGACTGCAGATTCATCATGATTACTGCTGGTGTCAGAGAGGCTGGGAATTGCTTTTCTTGCCTTCTCCCCTCTGCCAGCACATAAGTGCGTGCCCGATTGGGTGGCTGGCTGCCTAAATGCAGCTGTATAATCTTCTCTGAGACTCTCACCAGAGCAGCTTCTGGGGCTCTGCCTGCAGCTCCTAGAGAGCAGGAAACAGCCATTAGCCTGAGACAGGAGGCAAGAGGGCAGCTGCAGCATCATCATCCCACTCCAGGTGGGCACAGCACTCACCCTGCCCAGAGCAAGTGAGCAGCTGGAAGATGGGAGGATAGACCTTTTCCTAGAAAGGCAGGCCACCAGTCTGTTAATCAGCTCCAGTGCAAAAAGCTTGACCTCTGCCTGGATGGCATGCTAAATCCACTTGGAAATGTGATTTGTCTCCCACACATGAAAAACACTGTGCCATGCTGGCTTCTACAAAGATTGCTTGGTTTCCATGGATTTCACACTATTTTCATTGTTCTTTGGTCACAAATTCCTTTGCTTTTAAAATAAATATTACCAAGTTAATATTAATGACTTTTTTCATTTTACAACTCTGTTTTCTGATGGTTTACATGGTTGAAAACAAAAATGTTACTAGCTTTCCTTTTCGGCAAATAAGATGGGAGCAGACAACAGACCTCAATCAATGTAATATTAAATAAATAAATAAATTCGAAGGAGGTGGGAGAGGGCACACTTATTTGTAACATGCATTTTAAAATGTTTTCTGTATTTGCATTTATTTTTAATGGCGTTTATGCCCTCTAGTGCCAGAAAACCTTATTGCAGTTAGGGATTTTTAATATTGACAATTTTTTCCCTTAACTGTAACTGTCAGTATCAGCCTAAATTATTTGATCTCTGTAAAAATGCACATCTTGGCTTTATTCCTACTATACACGTTCTACAATTTACGGTTTTGTTGTAGAGGTCACGTGTGGGACTGTTTCTATCCCAAGTAAGATATTCCAAATATGATTTTCTGATTTGTAGAACACATACAAAAATATTGCTAAATTACAATTGCTATGATTATTTACTTTAGCCTCTAAAATTCACTTATTTTTGGTTTGAAAAAAAAAATACTCCTGTATTCAATCAAACAAACCAAAGTTAAAAAAGCAGCACTGTCCCTTTAGTTTGTTAAGATTGTTAGAGAGGACCCCCTCTGATGACATCAAAGAAAAATAGTCTAAAAGTATGACTCATTTCAGTTATAATTCAGATCTTTGAATTATGAAATATTCCATCTTAGATCCATCAAAAATCAGTCTTCATTAGATTCAGAAATAAGATAAATAGCCGACGATGGCACAAATACAGCCTTTGTTGTCTGAGATTTCTTGAATTATGGGTATTCAGCATCAGATATATTCCACTTGTCAGTTAGAAAAGCAGAGTCACTTTGGCAGGTGGATGTCCATGAGTACACTCTGACATGGCAACACTTAGATTACAGATTGGGCATTTGTAAAGCCAAATAGATCTGTGTTTCCCGAGCTCCTACACCAGCTCAGCTTTTTGTGCACAATTCAAGCTGCATTTTCTGCCCCTAAATCTGTCGTGCAAAGTGCTAAATCGCACCCACGTTACTCAGGTCAGTGCTCTGAAAGGTCCAGTGTGTGCAAAATGAAGGAATCCACTGGCTTGCTGTCTTGCATTGCCATGAGGAGTCAAATATGCAAAAATAGTCTGCCACCTGATGAATACAAACAACTGAGGCAAACACATATGCCTTCAAAATCCATCAATCCCTGTACAATGTCAGTGAACAGATGTCCATGGACTTGCAAGCAATAGCACATATCTGACCTGTCTGGACTATGTCTAGTGAAACCTAGGCATTAGTTTGATGATGTAGTTTCTGACTTGTGATTGGATACAATTTGATTGACATATCTAGCCTTTTCCCTTCCCTTTTTGGCTAATGAAGTAGAATGCACCTGATTGATAACAGGGATCAGTATGACATCTCTTTTTCTTCACTCATCCAGAGCATACAACATTGGGATGACACTTTAGACGTTAAAAAATTAGATTGTCAGTACAAATCATAAGTGGCCAAAGACTGACTTGAGCTGTGGCCGCAGTAATAGACACAAGTGGAACAGACTATCTACAAAACTATGAAAAGACTGCATCTAGGAAAAAAGCACATAAAGGAGAATATGCTTCCAGCTACAGTCTGAAAGGCAGTGAGACAAGCAGGGTAGCTCTAGATAAAACCTCAGAATAGTTCCCTTTTGAAAAGTGACTCTGTGAAAATTGCTTAATAAGATTCCATATTTGTTGTGTCCATGACTGAAGAGATCAGATTTTCTATGGAATTTAAATTTGTTTTAGGGATCAAGTGTAATTTTTCGACTTTGAAATACAAGCACTATAAAGCTACCCTGCCATCTGAAAATAGAGCTACGTTCTTTTTTAGTTTAGACCTTCCAAGGAATGAGACAACTGCAGGTGGGGTAAAGGAAGAAATTTTCCCTTCATTTTATGACATCCATTTCCACTGGTGGTAGATATATGAGCTATAACTAAAGGTAATGTTTAATCCATCAGGAGGGCCTTCATTAACAATTCTGGTCATGCCTACACTAGTCTAAACCCTGTCTCCCTGTCCCCAAGGAGAGCAAGGCTAACCAGCATAAATGTAGTAAAAAACCCATTTTGTCACAAAGGTGAGCAAATACTGTTCTCATCCTGTGCAGGAAGGCTAACTTCATGGAAATCCTTTTTTCTGACCATAATTTTATTTAAACATCTCCAACACAGTGTTTATCAACAGAAGAAAAACTAATTATGTAAGAGTTATTAATGATGTGAAAGATATTATTAGCAATAAACAATGGAGAAACAACATTACATTTGGAAAATGTCACCATACTGTAACTTATTCAAGCTGAAATAGAAAAATAATCAAAAGCAAGTTATTACAAAATAAGCAGTATATCCATCTACCTGTCATTTTTCCCAGAAGGTAAGAAAAATATTGCAAAAATACCTTCATGTATCAAGCATTTGTTATTTGTTTTATTCCACTCTGTAACACTGAAATACTGTGAAAAGGCACCTCCTTATGTCAGCAGGTAGGTCCACAGATAAATACCAAGACGTTAGGGACAGATCAGCTTGTACTTCCTGTCACCACTCCTAAAGCTGCAGTCTGTACTTGATTCACATAATTATAGTGTCACATTATCAACAGGATGAACTATATCCCTGAGCAGCTTCAAACCAAATTAATTAGAGCCAGCAATGCCTTCTGTTTGCAGCAGCCATCAGTGACAATGTAAGCTTATAAATGTTCAGCAATTGAGCATTTCAAGTGATAGGCATCTAAATATAGGTTTAGGAATCTAATTTAAGAGACTGTTCTAGTAGTAATGGACATGTGTAAATTTTGCATTTCATCTCAGGTGTGTGTAAATATATATTGCCTTTTGAATAGCTTTCTGTTGATACACTTTGGTTCAGTTCAAGAAAATATTTAGATTGTATCTAAAAGGATGAATGAAAACAGTAATGAATACTGTAAACTGGCAATGATTATCGGTGATTTGATCCTAGGACTGCTACCCTAAGCTCACCACCCTGGCCCCCACTCACCTCACCACTTCACCTGAAAAAATACCTGGAGTTACTTAGGTGTCAGGGATCACATTTGTTAAAGGGACCTTGAAAGGTCGTTTATCCTTGCCCAAAGAGAAAAATCAGTTGGGCATGCATCACTCCTGACAGCTGATAGTCAGCTCTGCCTTTAGGAAGATAAGCACCAAAAATGCCTATGTTCTGAGGCGCAAAAGGTTGAGAATGTCAAAGCATGACTCTGTCTAGTATTTTTCCAGTTTTATATATCTTGTAATTAAGACCAGCTGTATTAATAATTCAGAAGATGGATGTTATGTTATGTTTTTTTATCCAGTCAGAAACTAATAGCATTTAAATTCTGAGCAGGTGGCAGGGTCTACTAGTAGAAGTGTTAATGTATCTTTTCCTGTGAATATTTTACAGGTGAACATGCTTTGTAAAACTACTAAACATTTATTTTATACAACATAATCTTTGTCAATAGTGTAAGACTTGGTCATCTATATTACATCTGCTTAGATTATGATTTATTTGAATATTTACATTAAACACCTTACTCTTACCTTACAAAATGGGAGACCTAATAGCCACCTTCCAGTACCTGAAGGGAGCTTATAAAAAGCCTGGAGAGGGCCTGGTTACAAAGGCCTGGAGTGAAAGGATGAGAGGTAATGTTTTTAAATTAGAAAAGAGTGGATTAGATTATAAATAAGGAGGAAGTTCTTTACCACGAGAGTGGTGGGGCACTGGAACAGGTTGCCCAGGGAGGTGGTTGAGGCCCCATCCTTGGAGACATTCAATGTTGGGCTTGACAGAGCTCTGAGCAACCTGCTCTAGTTGAGGATGTCCCTGCTCTCAGCAGGGGGTTGGACTGGATGACTTCCAGAGGTCCCTTCAAACCCAGACATTTCTATGATTCTATGCTTCTAAAATACAAACCATTCTTCTTTGCCTACAACACAATACGTAATCTCCTTTTGACATATGCTGAGCTCTCATTTCTAGTTGTTCTCTAACCCCATTTAGATTCTTCATCACCTGATATCCTCATCCCTTTATCCCCTCGTTCTTGCAATTAGATGCACAGTTTGGACCATGTGACTTGAAGACTCACCCCATTATTTTTCCAATTTCTGATGAACTGACAGGTTTTGTTTTTCATATAGCATTTTCCAAATGCTTTTTCTGCAGTTTTATTTTTTAACTTTTCTTGTGTTAACAGTTTATAAATTCTTTGCAATAGGAAAATGTGCTGTCTTTCTGCTCACAAGCATACTAAACTTGCATGCTACAATCAATGTTTAATAATAACTTAAAAAACAGTGAAGTTAAATCCAGAATGCACTAGAAGGTGTTTCATATCTGTATTAACCTCTGTAGTATGTAATTACATACTTGTCTATAGAATATGGCAGTCGACAGCTTGCAAAGACCTGTTATCTCTTAATAAGCTGTCACTGGAGTGCCTTTACATACTTGAGCAGCACTACATTCTACTTGCTAGTTAAAACAATATTCAGTATGATATAGACAGGTTGTAGCCCCAGTTATACTGAGTATTGCCATGATGAGCAGTTAGAATTTGTTTGCTTGCTTGTGGCTTGAGCTTTTCCTGTTTGCTTTCGGCTAGACCACAAAAGGGACCTCTGGAGTTGAGCTAGTCCAGCCTCCCACTCAAAGGTGGCCCATCCACAAAAATAGCTTAGGTCAGCCATACCTTTGTCTAGCCAAGTGCTGAAAATCTGCAAAAATAGAAAGTCCATGATCTCCCGGGAAATCTATTCCAAAAATTCACTCTGTTTCTAAACTAAAGTACTGTATCAACTTAGTGAGGCAACAGATTATTCAGTTTGGTATCTAATTTATCCAAGTGGTCTTGCCAATGATAGGTGTTGAGTTTTTCCAAAAAAAGCAAAGAGGGACAAGGACTTAATTTCAACACTGACTTTTTTCCTTAGCAAGGTCACTCTCTCTCCATTGCAATACATGCAGCCTGGGAAGCCTCGAGCAGGTAAAACATAGATGTCCATAGTTTGGTACACAGGATATTCAACATTAGCTTGAAATTACAATTACGTGGGCACAACACAGAGCAAGTTGTATATGTATGCATATGTATATAAAGTATTTTTTATATACAGTGATTCTTATTTACAAAAGAAGAAAATTCTGTTGTGGAATTAATACATCTTGAAATTCAATACTGAGAAGAAATTTTTGTCTTTACTAAACATTTTGTTTTCTTCACCCAGGTATGGTGACATGGTGCCGAAGACAATAGCTGGCAAGATTTTTGGTTCAATATGTTCCCTAAGTGGGGTCTTAGTCATTGCTCTGCCAGTTCCTGTAATTGTCTCCAACTTCAGCCGTATCTACCACCAGAACCAACGAGCAGACAAGCGCAGGGCACAAAAGGTAAGCTCCTAATTTTTACCCCTTTTGTTGCTGAGCAATAGATAAAATATGACTTTTTATGTGCTGTGCATCCTCAAAGCAACTGGTTTCTTAGCAAGAGATACTATATGTATGTGCTACATGCCTAGCCCATGTCCCAGGTGCGATTACTGTGTTGTTTTCAGTGATAAAAATAAAAAACGTTTATTAATATTTTCTGTCAAAATTTACAGACCTATTATTGCAGTAATTCAACCTACTTGTTAGACTAGATCTAGTATTTTCAGACAATAACTGCAGTACCACCCACTAAAGATTTTTCTGTGGTTTTCAGGCAGAATTTCTTTCCACCACACTCTTCTGAGGACAAAAGCAACCGAACCAAAAAAAACCCCATAATAATGATTTCTAATGTCTATCCTAACAGCCTGCTTCACTAATCTATGTGTTTAATTCTCAGATTAAGTCTCTGGGGGATCTGATTATTGGGGAACTTGTCTCCTCGGCTCTGCTTTGCTTAAATGGCTTCAGAAAAAGTAAAAGTCTAAAGGAAAAGTTTGTTTTTCCAACTTCCTTGATTTGCTGAGTCTCTCATTTAAGTATCAACTAGCTCTACCGCAAGTCAGTTTCCTTCGTTGACCCATAAGGGCAAGGTCAGGAGCCAGGAAGAGATAGTTACAAGGAGAGATGCAGCCAGGTCTGGGCAGTCTGCTTCATCTCCACATCACAGCCAGCATACTAGTCCCAATCCACTTCACTCAACCCTAAGCAGCTCAGGTAGCCTCCACTGGCACCTGAAGCCCTGATAAGGGAGCTGAGATGCATTAACTTCTGCCCTTCTCCTGATGGCAGTTGGAAGGCTCTGGATGCAACACAGGTTGAAAGATTACCAAGGCTGAAGTGTCAACATTTGGGCTTTTTGTGGTCCCATGGTGTCTCTTCAAGAGGTCCTGAGGCCAGTGATCCAGCGAGAGCAGGAGTGTTGCCCATAGAGGTGTGCAGGCAGGCCATGGCTGCGACTGCAGGTACAGACCAGAGAGCACAGGCAGCCCCACGCTGCATCTAACTTGTATAGATAACAGCACCAGGTTTAAAGATACAGAATCTTGATGTATTTCTTTCTGTCCACCTTTTTGACTGATTTCTTCATAAAAAGGAAGTGAAGTAAATGTACACAGTGGTTCCATTTACAGAATATCTTAATATCAGGAGAAATAGAGATACATGACCAAGAGAGTCCCCATGTTGGAAAAATGCTGTCAGATGAGGAAAATGACCATAGAAGAAACAAGGCATATCACAGAAATATCATACCTGTCTAGAAACCTGATTTCAAACATGGGCTGCTTCAGTGATCCAAATACCATACCTTACCTATCTGCTACCTCCACCCACCCTTTTGAGTGGCATTTTGTCCCACATCCTGCTTTCAGCTGTGCATTTCCCTCTCTCGCAGCTGAAACATGCAAGGAACACATCACATCTACACTGCACTGTTTTGGTCAATAATTTTTCCATTTCTGTTTGTGTAATGGCAGCAGACAGAGAAAGAACTGTGTGTATTGGCCAGAACTCAGTGCTTCATTACAGTGCCTCTGAGCATTGCACCAGTCATGGGTAACAGATCTGCTTGATCCCAGCAATCAATGAGTTTTCATAACTGCAGACACAACCAGCCTTATTTCAAACAGAATCCGTCGCCTACTGCATGGCATGGAACAGAATTTTCTATGCCTGCATTATACTTGCCAGTGAAAAAGAGATGGACACTAGCAAATACCTTGAAAAAATTAGATTGGCAGACTGGCTGCTATTCCCTGTAATCTCTTCCTGAATAGAAACTGCTTGAGTTAATAACTGACTTTTTCTCCTTGCAAAACAGTGATTTCATTGTATGTTTCAAACAAGAATATGAAGTGATGAATAGCAATCCTGCCAAGTGTCTTTTCCTCTGCTCTCACAGAACAATGCCAACAGTAAGGATGAGAGATTTTCTCTGACTGTGTTTATGCCCTTCTTGCTTTGGAGATAATGGCTTTGAGGTCTGATCAACTTAGCACTGGATGTGTGTTTCATTGATATCTCCTATTGCAAAGCCAATCTCTTTCAATCTAAAATGACTGAGATGTTGAACTGAACAGTGCTCTGACAGACTGAAAAAAATCAACAAAAAGCACTTCTTGGGTACTGTATAGTCCATATTTAGAAATGTTTAGGTATTAAGTATAGTCTTGCACTTCACAGGAGGGTTCTATTGCATTGTATAAAAATATTCAAGACAGAAGGTCACATTACTAAAGTTTGAAACCCCTTCTTCATTCAATACAATAGAAGCTTTACACAGTTTTCTAAAATAAATGAGGCACCAACCTTATTTCTATTCTCTAAGGCTGAAGAGCATATGCTTGAAAAAAGGTGCTGTTACATGGAGCACAGCATGAACCCTTGCAGGCAATGATACCTCCTGCCAGCTACAGCAGCTTCCATCTGATTGAGAGAGTTGTAAATCTGAATTGTGCGACTTACTTTATCAGTATCTCATACAGAAGTTTAAGCAAGGTAGACTTCAGAAGTGGCAAAATGTTTGGGCTGGAAGGAAACTCAAGAGAAAGTTCTCCACTGAAGTGATGAAGTCCAGTCCTAGGATCACTGGCAATTTTCAGGAGAAAAATTTTGTCACATTAGGTTTCTTCAAGGGCCATGTGACCATCAGTACATGCATTTACTGAGGCCTGCACAGTCATTCAAAATTAAACAGTGAAATTTACTTCTTTTCATCAAAAAGATGCTGCACATCATTGTTCAGGAGAAGGTGGAAGAGAGAAATTCATTTTTATACCATCTCATTTTGAATGCATCTTAAAGGCAGCTGCTACTTTGAATCATGAAAATACATTGATGTAATTACCTTGAAATCCCACTTTGTGATACAGCCAGTAGGTACGTCGGCAGGAGAGGCCAGCTTTCTGCTGCACTAATGGGGAGCTCACTGGCAATCACTATAAACAACTACAACAAAAGAGATGAAAATGAAAAAAATAAAAATCATCTGTGATTATCAAAATATTTTCTTCTTTCAGATAATAAGGCCTAAGGATTTTACCTATCCCAACAGTAAATAAATAAACTAAAATAGTTATTGGAATTCAGGACAGAACTAATTATGCCCTGTAGTCTTACATACCTTTTCCTCAAACAGATTTATCACTACTGAGACAGTTTTGAAGAATCCTATCTGTGGAGCTTTTCACAGCTAGAGACAACTCTGAGAGGCCAAGTTATTTTGATTGCCCATCAGTGCCTGCAGGTGGCAAAGTTAATGACGGATGTGTTGTGACTGGTCCATGTATAAAGGGAAGGATGAAAAAGGAAAAAGAAAGGTTTAAGTAAGCTTGGATACAATTTCCTGTTCCATATTTGATAGGTATCAAGGGTTAGTATATGGCTAGACCCTCACAATACCATATTCACTGGGATGACTACCAGCACAGGGAAGGAACACAACTACCCTCTTGGAAAGAGTGTCTGGCCACTCAATGGCAGCTTGGCTGCAAACCTCCATACCAGGTACTGCAGCAGCTCCTATGAAGACAATGTCCTCCTTACCCCAACTGAAGTATTCTTTGCTAAATGCCTTCCCTGGTTTTCATACATCTGGGTTTTTTCATCTTTTGAAGGCAAGAGTCTTGTGTCCTCTTAGCCAGAAAGTCCTAAATGTAGATCCATCTGCCTGTTCCTGTCCATTAACTGATAAGTGAAGGAGCCTTGATTTTAGTTGCCCAAGCACTTTCTCCCTAGACTGATTTTGCGTGGTACCTCAACAGAACACCCAATAAATTATCAACAGCTCCAAAACCTTACTTAAAATTCAGGCTGAATCTTTCATGTGAGAATGGTCTCTGCCTTCACATAGCAAACTATATCCTGAAGATGGGTTTGACTTTATTATTTATTGATTGTATATGATGTATTTATCTGTGAAGTTATGAATAATTAGTTACTAGATAAATATAAATAGCTCTGGGATAAATTGCAGCAACAACTGCTTAACAGCACCTGTCAGCCTAGATCTGAGTGTTTGTAGCAGGGAACCCTGCTAGCCATTATGACTTCTTTAAACGAGACAGGCTATTAATCTCAGTGGGGTTGCAGAGACATATATAACAGAATAATTTACCCAAGATTTTTGAATTTAGCACAAAGGCATGTGAAACTTCTGTTTACTGAACAACAATTTGAATAGATTGTGAAGCAAGGCATGACTCAAGAAATACATGAACCTTATTTAATTCTCTAGTCATTAACGTACAAAGTAAACAGCATTTTCTTCTCTATTGCATGCTGACATCCTATAAATTATTGTCAGATAATATGAAGTCAATTATTTGCAATTATTGAAAATTAGAAAATCAGAGCATGAAATGTGGGCCTGATTTTTCATTTGAAAACAAATATACAGGATGAATTTATTAAAGGCCAAACAAACAAAAACATATAAACAATAGTGTGACTGATTTGTGGATAATTTTGGCCATTTTACTAGAAGCCACAGTGTTGTGCTTTAACCCCAGTTGGCAGCTAAATACCACCCAGCCACCCACTCCCTCCTCCCCAGTGGGATGGGGGAGATTATCGGAAGGGTAAAAGTGCAAAGATTTGCATGTGGGGATAAAGACAGTTTCTCTTCTTTTTTTCTTATTTTTTTTTTTTCCTTAAAGGAAGGGAATTAAAAACAACAGAGCAAGAGAGAAAACAAACAAACCCAAAACCAGTGATAAAAAAGAAAACAATTGCTTATCACTGATCAACTGATGTCCAACCTGTCCCAGAGCAAGGACAGCCCCTGCCAATCTCCACCGCCACCCAGTTTTATTACTGAACACAATTTCATATAGTGTGGAATATCCTTTTGCTCAGTTGGGGTCAGCTGTGCCAACTGTGTCCCCTCCAACTACTTCTACACCCCCAGCCTATTCAGCAGGACAATCTGAGGAGCAGACAAGGCCTTGATGCTATGTAAGCCACTACTCAGCAGTAACTAAAACATCCCCATGTTATCAACACTCTTTTCTTCACTAATCTAAAACATAGCCCCATACCAGCTACTATGAAGAAAATTAACTCTGTCCTAAACAAAACCAGTAGACACAGAATGACTGTGAAGGAATTCCTATCTTTTAATTGTACAACAGAACAAAAAAAGTAGTAACTATAAGGTAATTAGTAACTTTTGAGTTTTGATAGTAGGATAGTTATGTAGTCTGAAGAACAGCAGAAGAGAGCCAATAGGAGCTAGTGAAGTGCTAAATTACCTAGGCTACCTAGGCTTCTTGCACAGCAAATTAATGAGAGGCTTTTGCCAAAAATGCTTCCTAGTACTGCAGTAAGCCCTGCCCTAAAGTGTTCCTGATAAAATCTCTCAATACAGCTGGACAACTGAGGGCATCTTGTGTAGTAAAAGCTAATTGTTGTAAATACCCCACAGTGCTGCAATTAGCACTGTTCAAAACCTTGTGAAAATAAATACCTATATTTCTAAAACTGACTGAGCTAGCTGTTGTTGAATAACAGTGAATTCTCTTTGTAAGGTTTCCATAAATGCAGTCACAGACAAGGATCCACCTCTAGGTTGTAAAATTTGAAGATAGAAAAACAAAAAGCAATGCATTCAAAAGAGAAGTTCAGTGCAAATACAAGAGATGCAGTAAGAATTAGAGCTGATTGTCAATTTTCTAGGAAGTTCCAGACAAGAGTACTTGTCTGGTGGGAATTCTTCAGAATAAGTAAAAGAACTGTATTTGAGCAACATTGGTTTTGTCTGAGATGATGCAACAATTACCAAAACCAGAGTTTCACATTCAATGGCTAACAGGGAAATCCTCACAGCAAAGAAGATGATCTACTGCAGGAGAACTTAATCCTTTATTTTTTTGCTAGGTTTTCCTTGAAAGGGGAGAGTTAGGAAGAGCTTTGCAGTAGTTAAAAGAGGCAGTTGTCAATTCTTTTCTGTTGTATGTGATAGAGAATGCAGTTCACAGAGTAAAGGAAAATACAGGTCTTCTGTAATCACATTTTTCCTGATGTCATCACATCATTTCAGTGTCCTTCATGGGAATTCAATCCCCAGCATACAGCCTTTAAAATCTTGTGGATGGTGTAAGCTTTTAATGATGCCCTGATAGGAAATGTGAGGAGTCATAAGACTACTTATGCTACAAGATCTGATATATATCAGGCAGAAGCAGAGAAAAGAAATCTTACCTCTTTAACAGCTTTGTAAAGACTTCCAGTTTCAGGAATATTTTCTGTAAGCTGAAGTATAATCACAGCAGCCACAATATCTGGTTCCTGTCTTGGTAACAGATGTATTGTCCTCTCTTTGGTAAATTCTTTGTAAATTCAGACCATCTGAATAAGTCTCAGCTAGAAAAAGATAAGCTATTACTTTCCACCTCACACGAGCTTTCTGAGATGCGATAAATGCGTATTTACAAAGCAATTTGAAAACTTCACATAGAAAATACAACCTTCAAATTATGTGTTGTTGCACATTGATATATTAAGATTTTTTTATATTTCTTTATTAAATGGGGCCACACCATAATTATTGCTTCAATCACTGAAAGAGAAAATGAATATGCATGCTAAAAGGAAAAGCATAAGTATGCAAAATGTTTGTTCATTATATCTAATTAATCTCCCCATATAAAGAGTACACTGAAAAGTACCACAGCTAAAGTATTTGTGACTGAAATCACTTAGTGGGATTCCATGTTGCACCCTACAAAGGCGTCTCTAAAGTATCTTGAGCTCCTAAGGCTAAACAGTAGTGCTAACAGAGACCTTTATTATATTTATGAACACGACCCAGTGTACATGTCCCAGCCCATGACTATTCTGCTGTGCAGGTAAATTTCTTCCCCCCACCTTCAGCCCGTCATGCTGGTATTGTGTCTCAAGAGCTCCACGTGGAAAATAACCCATTTTCTGCCTGCTCAAGGCATTTTAAATCACTGACCCTGAAGACTCAGCCCAAACCATATTGGTAGTCCTGCATGTGCCACCAATAAGCCCATCTGAGCCCAGATCATGGGCTCAGACTGTTCCCCACTCTGGTCAGCTACTGGGGACCCCAGGCCAACCTGGTACATTGCCCTCTTGGGTGGCAGCACACCAGGCTGCCTGGGGCTGGTCAGCCATGGTGCTCAGTGGAAGAGCCTTGACTGACCATTTACCCCCAGCCCAGCCTCTGGGGACTTGCGCAGGGTGATGGAGTGGGAGGGCTGCGGGTGTCCTTACAGTGTGAACAGGAGGAAAACAGGAGTTAATCTTGCAAAAGCACTGTGAAAGTGATTGGAGCTCTTCGCTCCTCATCACTAGAGTAAGATGCATTAACTGCATTGCTGGATAATCTGTGTGCACTGAGGAAGGTGATAAACCAATGCGGTGTTCTAAAATGACCAATATATCACAAAATCAGGAAATAGCCTCTCATGAGCTTTTTGACTCAGTGACACACACATACACAGCATTCAGAACAATTAAAAGATAATAAATAAATGACATATAAGCCAGATTCTAGCCATGTTTGCTGTTAGCTGTCATGAATTTCTTGGCTCTGTTGAGAAGGTCTGTGAGTTTAAGGCTGTGAGTCTGAAGAAGCATGCTGTTGAGCCATTGCTCATAGTCAGTTAATCATGCCCAAGAGACCTGGTGGCTGCAATGACCAGGATGCTTCCCTCTAAACATCTTCAGGGATTCTCAGTCATGTCAGGCTGACATTTAATGCCGCGGGAAATTGGGGGAAGGAGGAGAAAATCCTCTATTTTCTGAAAATATCAACTGAGTAATTATCAGATATGAAAATCCCTATTAATATATCAAAGTCAGTTTTTTGGATTCTTCCCTGTGTCTCCTTCAGTGCTTCAGCAGCCATTCAACTCCAGATGCTGCTTGACATTTGGCTTTCAGAATCAGAAACCTAACTATGAAGATAAACCCAGACTCCCTCTTACATGTGTAACACAAAAATTACAGAACCAGGATGATGTCATAGAACTCCCATAAAAGCTTCTGGTCTTGATATTACTGGCTGAGTCTTTTCTTCATGCTTTCCCCTAATGGTGGCTTCTAACCATTGTACAAAAGTCAGTGGATGCAAAGTGTCCTTCGCTCACTAGCCACCTTCTATTCTGGATTGAAAGTCACTTTCACGAGCAATGAAGTTCACCTGAGAAATCTCAATCCCTCTCAGCAATTTGATGCCTGCAGTCTCTGAAAAATCAGGTTATGAACAGATTATGGTCAATGATGACAAGTATTAAGTCTGATTATACCAACAGACATGAAGAGGTAAAAAGGCTTTTAAAAGGCCTGGCAAGCATTCAGGAACTTAGATGGGAGACAGTATAAAAAGCACTACCACATTATGCTACTCTAAAATCCTGGAAGTCTCTGAGAAATCAACTCATGGCAGTAACAATATTATGGGTTTTTTTCTGAACCATTTATTCCTCCTTAAAGTGATTTTGATTGTAGGAGTAGCTGAGAGGGATGCCCACGTTCCTGACCCACAAGGCATAAGGAGTGCCACAGTTACAGTTGCAGCAGTGCAAAAAAGAAAGGAGGCACTTACATGCTGATCTGTCTAATCTTGTCTCTAAAATCATTGCTCTTATTAGCTGATGCATGCAAACAAATAAAAACTTCTGTCATTTGCATTTAAAATGGGAAGACACTCATGATTTGCTCCACATGGAGGACAGATGCAATGCAGCCTTTCACTCATTATGATATTGGCATTCAGAAGCAGCTGATTCCAATTAGCAGGTTTAGATAAACAGAATAATGGATACGAGTACAAGTGACACTCTTCCTTTTGTCTATTTACACAGAAAGCCAGACTTGCTCGAATTCGTGCAGCAAAGAGTGGGAGTGCTAATGCCTACATGCAGAGCAAACGAAATGGCTTACTGAGTAACCAGCTGCAGCAGGTAATGTTTTTATATCCACCACCTCCAGAGTAACAGCTTAATGACAGCCCAGCAGTAGCTTATCCAATTTATCATCAGGCAAGTCAGCTTGGTTCTTTAGGCAATGTTATCTTCAGAGGTAGATTAAGGAAGGATAGATTGGACAAATACTATTGCTAAAGGAAGCTTATGAGAGTCGATGACAGGGTATTAAAAGAAGAGGCAAATTACCAGATAGAAATGCTGGATTTGAATGTAAAATACATTTTTAGAGTTAGATCCTGTAGAAGACCTCATTAAACAAGCACAGAGTGTTTGCCTCTTAGAAGGTAGGTTGAATTTATCTCATTTGGCTTTAGACAGATAGAACATGGGTGACAAAAACAGGCTTCATCATCAGTAAGGGAAAGAGGTAGCTCCGGGGTACTATTTGCATAGAGGGGTGCTGCAGAGTGAGAAGTGTCCTCTAGAAGCACGTACTTTGTCTGAAGGAGAATCTTGGTGATTACTTTAAATGTATTGAAGTCTAAAGTTATCTGAAGCAAATTCCCCTCTTGCTGCTGCCAAGGAAGCCAGGACCAGCAGCGGGAGCCATGGGCAGCAGCTGGGGCTGGGATCCACAGTGGCCCACGCTGCCAGAGACAGCCCCTTGGCTGCTCAGAGCTGCAGCCAGCTGAGAAAGACTGAAGACACAGTGTTTTTCAATCCCTACCATTTTTTCTGTCATTTAGGCAATTCCCTGAGGGATACAGGAAGGCTTTCATTCCTCTATGGCCTTTCTGTTCAATATGTGTTATAAAGCTGAACACTTTAACCTATAGCCAGAAGAGGAGGATGGGGCTGTCTGTCCATCCATCCGGTCTAGCACAAAAGATGAGCAGTCAGAGCCCTCACTTCCTTTTCTGCTTGAAAGAACTCAAACCTTTGAATTAAAAGGACACCAAAGAGCTTAATTAATGTAGATTGCAAATATTCCAAAGTTGAATTGTAATCTTTCCTATTATTCCCCTTCCTCCCCTATTAAGTTGGTTGGTTGGTTTGGTTTTGGTTTTTTTTGCTTTCTAGTGAATAAATATGAAAGCAATTAATAAACAGTTGATGCTTTCTACTTAATTCTCCATTCTATGTCAGTAACATCTGCTATATGCTTTACAAACCTAGCAATCTGGGATCACTGACGTGAATTTTTGTGTAAGCAGCAATACCACAAATTCTTTAGTGCTATGAAATGATCCCAGGAGGACAACTATGTTTAATTTCCTTTAAATGAGGCACATTCCCAGGAGAAAAAAAAAAAAGAAAAGATATTTTATGATAATTTTAAGTATGCGCTGATTCAATATCCAAAACTTACATATTGATTGCACTTTCTATATTGTTCTGTTCCATCTATGCATAAAAAAACTAAGATGGAAACACTTAAAAGGATGTGCAAGGGAAAGAAAGAAAATATTTTTATTAAAAAACAAACAAGCAAAAGAGAACTCGGGTCCAGAATTATTTGGGTTATACTACATAAATGAAGCAGTGCAGTTATGTTGCCATGTACAATCCAGATTAGTTCTGATCAAATATTTGGATAAGTGCCCTCTTGTTCACAAATGAGAATAACACAGAGTTCTATGTATTAACAGTCCTCCAGTGAAGAAGAACAGGCTTTTGTTAGCAAATCTGGCTCTTCCTTTGAAACACAGCACCACCACCTGCTTCACTGCCTGGAAAAAACTACGGTAAGAAAAGAGAACTGTGTTTTCCTCTGAATTCCAACACCAGCCTAGTTTTGAATGTTTCCAGTATTTCTTCTAATTAATAAGCCTTTATATGAAAGCAGTTAACTGGAAAGAAAAGCCATTTTATCTTACTTTAAGGCATTATAAACACTGCATATAAACAACAGAGAGATTCTGGATGAGAGCCTCATCTGGGGTGAAAGACACCAGCATCAGTGAGATGACACCAGTACAGCTAAGCTGTGTACGTGACCTTCAGTCTGGTTTTCATACTCTCCATAGCGTTATCATTTGCACTTTTCTGTGGTACAGTTCATAAACCACAATTTGTCACGCTTACACACTCAGTGCCCAGTGCAGTCAAAGCAAGCTTTTTTGCCTGAGTAAATGCTGGGCTTTTGTACAGAGAGAGCTGCGCAGTTCTCACTGAAGTGACTCGAGAAGAGGATCCCCAGGCATCCGGTTTTGAAACTTCAAGTGCTTAATCCAGATGCAGGTGCAAAGCTTCAAAGTCTTTTGGCTTCAGTTTAGATACTCAGATCCTTGTAGAAACCACTGATGTAATTTATAACAGCCCAAATATGCTCATCTAGATTTGAAACTCCCTATATATCAAAAGGACTACTTATTATGTGCTCTCTATATTTTTCCCTGGTCAATACCTGAACAATTATACAGCCATAAAGGATAGTAAGCTACAGCAGAGTTATGATCCGGTAATAACTAAGAACCATGTTTACTAATAGTACATTTCTGGACAGATAATATTGCAGCAATAACCCTAATCATCCCTATTTATACATTGTTTCCTCTTTTATTATTTCCTGAGGAAGGTAAAAAGATAAATATTATTTATATTTAATTCAATCTTTGTAGGTTTGGGAATTTCACACAGAGCACACAAAAATGATCTCCTTGTGTTTTTATGTTTTTCCAGGGGTTACATTGCCACACAGAATTTACCTTGTATTATACATAAATTGGTCAATATTCATTGATAAATTATATACCATTTATAAATTTACATCCAGTTTTATAAGTTCCAGTTGTATGTAAAAAAATATTTCAAGTTTTGTATACATAATGAAACTTCATGCTTTTTTGTCTTATCTTCATAGTCTACTTTTAGATGTTCATTAAAAGACTCGGTAACACTTCTGCTACAGCAGACATTGCTAAATTATATGTATAATTCAAAGTTCGCCTTTCAGCAGCATTTCTTCATAAATAAAAGGACCCAGTTGTTACATCACTTACCAATATGTCATCCCACAGGTGCTTATGTCTCCTCCATTCTTACTTTTGGAGTATTCATTTTTGTATAATGTGCTGTAAGACAAAATATCTTGCTTCCTATTCAGAGTATAATGTGTGTGCTTTTACAAGATTCTGTCTGACTCCTTTTGGAACATTTCTGAGATATTTTGTAATAGAAACTGGTAAGAGCAGTCTGTCTTAAAAGTTGTTCCACAGGTGAATATTACCAACATATTTTAAAACCCTAGTAGGAGCCACAGGTCTTGACAATCTCACAGAAATAATGGAAAATAAATTCTATTCTTTTGATGGAAGTTGAATTCAGTTCCAAAAGTTTCACATTTCATGTAATCATAATGATGGAATATATCAGCCTATTCTTTTTTTTTTTTTTCCTTTTTTTTTGAATCAGAGGGGTTTCTTTTAAACAAAACAAAACCAAAAACAATCCAAAAGTACTTAAATCTATAAAGCAAGTATTATCTTGTTTCCTAAATTTGCAGAGAATCTACTTTCTTTTTCCCTTGTTTGTTGGGTCCTGCTACTGGCACTGAGTTCACATAACACAGGAACACAAAATAGTATGCAGGGGTTCCAAATTGTATTCTGCAGATCATGAATCCCTAAAATTTTACTGGCAACTTGAAATTTTGGGCCCTCAGCTTGCAGAATCTCACCAATTGCTGGCTTGTGGTACAACAGCAAGGGTGAGGTGGGGCCTTAGCCTCTCGTCTTCCTTTGAAATATCAGTTGGTGTAAGCATCAGTCTCAATGACAGTAAGCAAAGGTGTATTTTCTCTTCTGCAGCACTTTAAAGTCAATAGGATAAGCTCTCTTCCACTCTAAGAAATGCAGAGTGGGCAGTGTTAGGAAATTCTGGGGAAATTACATTAATAATGTAAACTAATTGCACTGAAAGTTATATTTTAGAGGCTACTTTTAGCTAATTTAAGCACAGTTAATTAATAAGTATAATCAAATCTATTCACTTGAGCCATTATATTGCTTAAAAATATTTCCAGTCTATCTTAAAAGTTTACTCAATAACCCTATTTAATGGACCCTACAAACTGAATTCTTATTGGTTACTCCATAAAAGTTTTAGGAATCACAAACTTACTTTTAGTCGGAAATCTAGCAGAGCTCTTGGCAAACATACTGCAAGTGACTGAACATAATCAAAAGATGGTGATTAGTTAATTTATCTCTCTGAATTTTATGTCCACTGTGCAATCACATTCAAAATCTTGATTGTGACTGACGTATGTCTTATAAAAGTTGATTTTCAGGGAAGTTCTTTCTTTTCATATCACCTGAAATTGGCATTCTTCAACACCACTCAGTTTCACACAAACCTATATCTGAGTGAAGAAAAACAGAAGAAATGGAAGTAACAAAAATATGCTTATAAAGGTATTTCCATTTGTCACAAACACTTCCCCACAGTTGTTACTGTTTGAATGAATACATGAATACAGAGTACTTCATGCAATGAAACACTCAGTGTTCTAACCTGCTTCTGATACATCCATCTACAGTAATTAGGAACTTTTTGGATGCTTTTAAAAAACTCTCTCATATCCTCTAACCAAAACTTCTGTTTGATTCCTTTTACATAGATGCACATGATGAAACACAGCTTCATATCCTGATTTCTACCATGTAATTCAAAAGGAAGCTTTATAAACCTATCTGGAAAATACTTATGAATTTTATGGTATTATGGTTCAATGTAATATTTTTTTTTTTCCAAGTGACATTTAGAGCATTTACATAAGCACCACTTGCACTTTTATTGATAAAGATAATCGTATATTTTCTGGTCCTTCATAGATTATACAGATATCCGTAGTGCAAACTACATTACAATCACATGCTACTTTACAAAATAATTTGAATTAACATTTTTCTATTTAGCGCTCTGAGTGTTTTGTTCCATGGTTTACATTTGTATTGTTATTCAGCCCAGGCTGATATGGGCTAAACACTATAATCAAGAACAAATTGTCTAACTTTCCTACTTTATTCAGTTGTGTCAATTTGAGCCTTTAAACAGTCATGATTAATATGTTCACTTTAATTATAATTCTGTGTGTGCTTTGTCTCTTTGTGGGATTCCTCTGGGCTAGAACCACGAGTTTGTGGATGAGCAAGTCTATGAAGAGAGCTGTATGGAGGTTTCTACAGTCAATAGACCACCCAGCCACAGCCCCTCTCTCTCATCTCAACAAGGTGTTACCAGCACTTGCTGCTCACGAAGACATAAAAAGACTTACCGCATCCCAAACACAACCATCACTGGCAGCCGGCCAGGCAGCGTACAAGAGCTCAGCACCATCCAGATCAGATGTGTGGAGAGGACACCTCTGTCTAACAGGTACTTCACATGCATCAGCACACCGAGAGCTGAAGCCCCTTTCTTAGAGAAGATATGGAGAGGTGCTCTGATCTCCATAGGCTGTGAAGCTAAAGATGAAAGTCAAACAGCCATCCAAAAATTGATGATTCTATTGAAACATCCTACACTTAGTTTGCTCCAAGCTTAATCTAAGTGAACAGAACAATTTCTCTACATCCATTTCTGTCCTCTCATGCCCTCCCACAAACTGCTATGTATTATTTGCAGCAAATCGCATCCAGGGAACCCAGATTAAATAGACCATCAAATATGGTATGCCAACACATAAACAGAAAAAATTAGCATAGAAAAATGTGCAATTCAGATATATGAGGTGAGCAAGTGGAAAGAGAAAGAAAGGTCTGTCCCTGCTTTTTCTACTTGTTTGATTCAGAAGCACAGGAAAAAATGAGACTTTCTTGCATTTCCACAGAGCAGAGAAGTAAAACTGTAATAATCACAAGACTCTTGTAAATAAAAAACACAAAATGGATTTTAAAAAGTGTATTTCCTAGTTGGAGGAGTTATTACAAAAGTGAGGAAAGTGCATTTTAAGAGTCTGTAATTTACTGAACATCTCTGTACTCTCACAAGTAAAGGCTTTCAGGTATATCCAACCACCACTTCTGAAAACACAAGAAAGGTCTCAGGGGACACAGAAGTGTTTCCTATTGAAATCAAACATGCCACCATTTAAGAAAGAAGCATTTTCAGCACTAGTTGCTATAGAGATTGTTTTGTTAAGTTACATACTGAGTAGCTTGCTTTGTAGTTACTAGGTTTGGATTTCACTTCAATGAACAATCCAGCAGCTTATAGCTACTGAAGTTTTTCAGATGTTGTGCAATGAGGTCTCCTGGTCAACACAAAAATCCAGTGCCTCAGCTTTTCAGGAAACATTTTGCCTGGATCTATCCTTCCTCTGCTAGAGGACTGCACCACACTTCCAGTCACAGAGTATGTAAAAAAAAAAGCACCAGCTTTGTGCTAAAAACCCACAAGCACAAAATGCCAGTCCCACCTCAAAATGGTCTGAAGTTTGTAAGTTTCTTATGATAATGAGGCACATTGACCTTTATTAGTGCATATATCACTGTGTCTTACTCTTGAGAATGCATAATATACAAAATGGTCTTAAATAAGCATGGCATGGAGGAATCTGTAGGGGACTACCCCTTAGTTTCCACGCTCCTACATAGCAAGTCATTATGCTATGCAAAGTTTCTCCCTAGCTCAAATGCTTCCCTTGCTCAGAAACACTTAGGTGATGAGCCCAGAAACTTTTCGAAGTGCTGAAATGGTGGGAAGGAAGGGAGAAAAGGGGCCTGTCCGTGGTCATAGCCATGGGCCACCTCCTAACAGGGTGCAGGGGGGTGGGGTGGTGTTGCTTTGCACCTCTAAGCTCACTAATGGGGCAGGGTAGAGACTCCTGTCTGAGGGAGTGGAATCAAGCACAGGAGAGGTTTGCAGTAACATGGACTTTCTTTCTTCATGGATTTTTGTTTCTTCCTCCAGCCGTTCCAGCTTAAATGCCAAAGTGGAAGAGTGCGTTAAACTAAACTGTGAGCAGCCTTACGTCACTACAGCAATAATTAGCATCCCAACACCTCCTGTCACCACACCTGAAGGAGATGATAGGCCAGAGTCTCCCGAGTATTCGGGAGGAAACATTGTCAGAGTATCTGCTTTATAAAATAAGGAATTATTTATAAATTAGCATAAAGACCACTTGCAAGCTGAGCTCAAGCAGTGAGATATGAGTTGCGAGGAATAAGAGAGAGCTGACAAAGACTACGCCCCTTGACGTGTGCGCCAGCAGCTGCAGAGCAAGAGGTTCAGGAGAAACAAAACACTTTGTGAGTTTCAGTGTTGTAGCGTGTGAACCAAAAGGAGTTTCTTACCCTTTCTCCGAACAGACACACAGTGGAATCTTCTGTGACCATCCTGACTTACTATATGAGCACAATGAAATGTCCCCATTGATGCTTCTTCTTATCATGAGAGCTCTTTTTAGAAAAAAAACAAACAAACAAAAAACACAAAACAAAAAATAGAAACAAACCTGTGTTCCTGCTGAATGCAAAACAATGAGAAACATTTTGATAATGTGTCTTTTTTGGTTTTTTTTTTGGTTTTTGTTTCTTTTTCCTGTTAATAAACCACAAACTTGTTGAGGAACTATCAAAAAATGAAAGAAAAAAATGCACATATGAAATATGTTTGTACTGACTGAAAGAACTACAACCATAATGCATGCTGAAATTATTTGGAGCTGTGATCTCGGTTTACTTTTGTTGTTTTTCAGATTAGGCATGATAAAATATTACTGTAGAAAGGGGCATTTCCGTGCACTTACAAGCAACTGATTGTTAATGTTCCATGGTAGTTGTACAAATAACTTCCCTTTGAAAAACGCAGTATTTCTTATTCAAACACTCATTAGTGAACTAAAGGTGTTCAGTTAGTTCAATATTTACTATTGTTTTATCTTGCTTCCTAGGTACTGTTACAACTGCAATAAGTCATTGTACACCTGTTGTATCAGGAATCAGGATTTTTATTTTTTTTTTAAGGTATTTTACCCAACTTCATTTACATTATAACCTTATCATGGTAAACTTTTAAATAATCTTACAGCCAAACCATGCATCACAAATGCGCTCTTCGGTCATTGTTCTCTTTTTGTCCACTGTCCTCTCTCTCTGAGTTTGTTGCCCACTCCAACATTACCGTACCATTTGAGATTTTAAGGCTACTGACAAATCAACTGATGAATCCTTTCTTTCGTAGATATCTTGTCTACTTCTGTGTTTTCAGAACAAACCTCTCATCCCAGTGTACTGCTACAGGATCAATCCTATTTCAGTTAAAATTGCCACAAATGTGGTTTTGGGGATCAGCTAACACTTATCTCTAAACCTTCCTTGTTGACATTCTGCAGCATCCGGCGTATTAGCTACCCTGGAATACACTGAAAGACATTCAGTAAAAATGATGGCTAAATTCTTTTTGTAATTATCTGTAAACTTGCACTCTAAAAGTTGTTTGAGAATTTATATTGTGTGAAGATACTTAATTACCTAAGAACACTGATAGAAAATGGATTGAGTCCCAAAGCTATAAAAATGTAATTGATTTCAATTGGAATCTGCCTACACAGGCGGCACAAAAAGCTAATATGAAGGCTTGACGACTTAAGGCTTTTTTTGCTTAATTTTTAAAAGATTCTGATGTTATCGGAAACCTTTCTGATAAAAAGGTGTAATTTTTCTTCATAAGAGTGCATTAGATGTATCACAATGCTTCCTATATACATGACATACCATACATCGTACAAATCAAATATACACAAAATAGGTGCATATCAATACATATATACATCAAAAACACGGCATCAGAAATAATTGCATGTCTGCAAAATAAAATATGCATATAAATCAAAAGGCTCAGTGCATTAGATGCCATTACAATAAATGATTAACACAGTTATTTAATAGTTTGAGTAGTGTATGTTTCAGTACAGTATTTGCTAGCATTCTACTGACCTGAAAACTTACATTAAGAGACAACACCCACTAAAAACTGAAACTTGCTGATGATACACTTTTTACTCCACACAAATACTGGTCATCTTCTCTACCTGTCAACGGAGATTGATGGACTGTCATACTACAGTATATACACCAAAATACAACATCACATGTAGGAATTAAACTGCAATTAAAAGGAGTATATAATGTCATGCATTACTCTTTCCTTATAGTTTTGCCTGCGTGGAAGCTTGGTTAATTTGCAGATAAATGCAATTTATTTTCTGCAAGTCAGAATAGCTTGCTCGCTCTAAACTGAGCTTCTACATTTCTTTCAGTGGTTAACAGAGGGCAGAAGCACAGGCTGTCCTCTGAGCCAGAGAAGCGCTGCCTTCTGAGGAACACTGCAACCTCATGTTGCTCTCAGCTCTCTGACCCCGTTGGAAAACTGTAGTAGATCTGCTGAAGCTGGTGGATTACGAAAATTTTAACGGGGTTCAAGAGTTTTCACTTGCATCCTACTTCTACCCATGGTTACTCATACAAAAAATGGCTTTGTCCCCACATTTTGCTGTGCAGTTGTTGATACAAAAACTGCCTTGATATTAGCAATCTACACCAACAACTTCTTTATGCCACATTGTACTTCTTGACTAGTTATATCAGGTAATTAATGCAGAAAGGCAGTTACCAAACCCACTTTGGGACAAACTACATATACCCCAGGAAACCTACTGACTCCATCAGGTCATGTGTCTTTTAAAATCTCTTTATTCTCCTTTTCATATGGACTAAAAAGAATGCACTACAGCAATACACCTGCATAACAGCTACACCCTTGAAGCAACTTGTAGTTTAATTTTTAAAATGCAGCTTAAGGAATAATTTAGTATGATTTTGAAGAATTCCTGTCCTGTCTCCTATTTTCATTATGTCACATGCAAAATCATTTATCCTGAATTTGGGAAATACACATTCTTTTGGTGTTTTAGGTGATTTAAATGCTGTTTTGGTAGTGAATGACTGTTGATGACTGTGTAAAATGCATCTGTACTGTACATGAAATGTAATTATTTCTGTGTATCATACAAAGAAACTGAGGTTGTTGTTTTGACAATTTTGTTTGACAGTCATATATCGTATTCAGAAGACAGCATAATACATGCGTTATGCTGAATAAATAGACATTTGCGGAATATTTAAATAAAACATCTGCATGCTTGAATGGGTCAACCTGGTTTTGCAATAACTTATTCATGGAACTTTTTGTTTCCTTCGTAAGATTGAAGGATCACTAAATCTGAGGGCAATGGATGTCTCCAACACTAACTCTAGGCAAGCCACAAATACCATTCCAGAGCCACCCAGACCAGGATGCTGCAGCTTTGTAAAACAGAGCTGCCCTTCTCCTGCCTGAGTGGCTGTCACCTGTCCCTTCCCAGCCTGCAGCAGCAGCACCAGGGAAAACTGGGGCATTAAGTTATTTCCAGCAATATAAACCTCACCTCTCTGTCTACTTTTTTTTTTTTAAAAAAAAAAAAGTGTTTGCTGTTTCCTCTTCATCCAGACAGTGACTGCTCTGCTGAACCTCCCAGGCTACAGGGCCTCCTCAAACCTGCTATCAAATTCCCTTGATCAAATATTAGTGCAGAGATGAGACCACAGCCCTTGTGTAGCATAACCGTGGGTAACAACACACTGGGTTTCACTTATAAAGGGTGATGGGCAGTGTAGATGATGCCGATCCCGATCTATCACCTGTGTGTACCGTAGCACTGGCACCTCTACAGAAGGGGGAAGAGGTGAAAGTAATACCTTGCTTGTGGACGACCCCAAAACATCTTTAAGGAGAATGACTGTCCTACCATAAAATGGCTACCAGAGACAAACAGAACGCATATACTCTACATTCTGAGGTATTCAAAACACTCACAGCTGAGAGAAGGCTTTTGCAGCAAAGGTGGAATGATGCCACCTCACCTGCTCCAGTATGGCTTTCAGAGAGGAAACTGGTCTAGGGGAGGATAAATTAGTGAAATCACAGGATCACTGAGGTTTGGTCAGGGAGGGTGCTGAGGAGGTCGTACACTTGCTCTCCTGCATCTGGGGCCCACCAGGACTTTATTTTCCCATTGACCATCAAAACATCTGAAGATTATCAGGTGTCCTAGAATAGCAGTCAGCTGACAGGACATGTAAATGTGCAGATAAAAGAGCAGTCAGGAGTGAACAAAATACTTAGATTGATAAAAGCCTGTAAGATACATACATAATTATCTGGGCATCTTCATTTCTTACCTACCTGCATTATCTATTTATCTACTTTTAAGGCACCCATTTTCACAGTATCTATGCACAAGAAACAAATGAAGGTGGGAGAGAAATGAATAAAAAAAGTAGATGCCTAAGACAGAAGTTTTAGATACACTATCACTTCACTAATAGCAATTCACATGAATTAAACATAATGCTTGTGGTGTGTTGACCCTGGCTGGACACCAGTTGCCCACTAAAGCCCCTCTATCACTCCCTATCCACTGCTGGAAAGGGAAAAGAAATTATAACAAAAGGCTTGTAGGTTAAGATAAGGACAATGAGCGATAACTCAGCAACTACTGTCACAGAACATACTCAACTTGGGGAAAAATTATTATTCAATTTATTACCAATCAAATCAGAGTAGGATGATAAGAAATAAAACCAAATCTTAAAACACCTTCCCCCCACTCCTCCTTTCTTCCCGGGTTCAGTTTCACTCCTGATTTTCTCTACTTCCTCTCCCCCAGCAGCACAGGGGAACAGAGAATGGGGATTCCAGTTCCTCCCGTTGTTTCTCCCTCTCCCTCCAGAGGAGGAGGAGGATTCCTCATGCTCTTCCTCTACTGTACTGTGGGGTCCCTCCCACAGAACACAGTCCTCCACGAACTTCTCCCATGTGAAACCTGCCAGCAAACCTGCTCCAGCGTGGACTCCTCTCTCCATGGATCCACGGGTGCTGCCAGGACCCTGCTCCAGAGCAGGCTTCCCACAGTGCCACAGCCTCCGTCAGGCGCATTTACCTCTCTGGCCTGGGGTCCTCCACAGACTGCAGGTAGATATCTGCTCCACTGATAACGTCTGTGGGCCTCAGGGGGACAGCCTGGTTCACCATGGTCTTCACCATGGGTTGCAGGACAATTTCTCCTCCTGTGCCTGGAGCACGTCCTCCTCCACCTCTTCTCTGACATTGGTGTCTGCACAATTGTTTCTCCCACATATTCTTACTCCTCTCTTTGACAATGGCTGCCATGGTGCAGAATTTTTTCCCCCCATTCTTAAATATGTTATCCCAGAGATGATCTGTTATCACCATTGCTGATGGGCTTGGCCTGGGCTAGCAGCAGGTTTATCTAGGAGCTGGCTGGTGTCGGCTCTATTGGATGTGGGGGGAGCTTCTAGCTGCTCCTGATAAAAGCCATCCCTGTAGCCCCCCCAACTCCCAAGCCTTTGCCCCAGAAACCAAACACAGTGGTTTTGTGGTAAAAAATTTGATTTGAAAATCTCTTCCTACTTTGTATTCAACTGCACAGTCGCTGTGACCAACCGCCTCTCCTTTTACTATTTATTCTTTACATATTTCCTTCCATTTATGGCTTGCTTTCTCAGAATGAACTGCTATAAAGAACAGAAAACGTATAGTTAAATTTCCTTCAGAAAGCCTTGTCATACAACCTGCTGGCAGATGAATCAATACCTTGTCTGAAGACCAGGAAGAGTGAATTTCGCCTGCTAAAAGGATTCCCATACTCCCAAGTCATGACTGTGTGGTGCAAACTTCACTCAGCTCCACAGCTACAGGCACGGTCTCACAGACTCAGCACGATTCACTGGGCTCAACAGAAACAGGGGGGCAGGCAGGGGGTGACCCCTTTTCTAACACAGTTTCTTGCCTTAACATCAAGTAGTCTGTGAAAAACATTAAGGAGCAACTCCATAGTTGTTTGTTGCAACAAGAAGGATCTGGTTCATTACAGTTTATACTGCAGAGAAGAAAGAACATACCACTCTTCTCCAGGTAGTCCTGCAAAACTGAGAGAAAGAGGAAATAAAAGGATGAAGTAGTTTTCACTGCTGCAAGTTATCTCTAAATGTTCCCCTCCTGCCAAGAAGCCTCTCTCCTACATATACCCTAAAGATCTACAGTGAATGAACAGCCTCATAACAGCCTAGTCAATCAATTTTAAAGTTCTTTGAACAAGCCCTAGAAAAAACAGACACCTCATAGCTTGAGCAGTAACAGAGAAAAGTTTGAAAGCGTTCCAATTCACAGCCAAGACCTTTTTTGGCAAATGTGGCGAGATACTCAAAATGGGAGGATTCTTCCCCAGAATACTTAACAGTAGGCCTTCCTAGGGAAGGGAATAATTTTTTCATTCTTGACATGTGGGTCTTGTCCTGATTAGCATACCAAACAAAGACTGGCTGAGGATTTGGGCCACCAAACCCAAGTGAGGTTACCCTGACTGCAGATGTTCACTCTTGTGCAGGTCCACAAATGCTGGTCTGGGAGTTTAATCCTCTATCAAAGGAGCTGTACCCCAAACAATACCTCTGGTTTTAAATTAACCTGACTACACCTAACGGTAGTGCTTCCTCACTGCCAGGAAGCCTAAAACCAAATGACCTGGGCTGTCACTACTTCTCATTCTAGCTGTGGACATCTCCAACGCAATTCCCTAGTCCAGCTTGCCATATTTATTCCTTTCTCAGGTCTAACTAAGACAGGAGAAGATAGATTGGCAGGCAACCCTCACTGGTAGGCTGGGAGTTCAGCTATGGGAGGACTCAGGATAGCTGAAGCATGGCTAAGGGAGCTTCCACAGACACTCCTGGGGTAAAACTTTAAGCATCAGGATTTCCTGGACAAAGAGCGAGACTTCTTCCTGACATTTTTTACAGTACTCATGGTGAAGTTTCCTACACAGAACTATAATCCACAGCTGAACACAGCTGTGTACATACAATCCATGCAATCCAAGATAAAAAGGTTCCACAATATGGGGTTTGGCTTATTTTTTTTTTTAATCAGGGGGGAAAAAAAAACCCAAACACCATCACTCAGTCCACTGTGTATCATCACAGATCTCTGTGACACTCCATACTCTAGAGCTGGTTGTCAAGAGCTAGGGTTGGACCAGCCACTAGATGAATGACAGATGCAACCTGTTAACGCCTCTCCCTTCCCAAACAGGAAGAGAAAGGGAATAAGGGAGAAAGAGTTATGGATTGGAAAAAAACCCCTATAGTTTTCATTAAAATAATAATAATAAAATTAAGTATATAAAACCCAGTATCAAAAACAAACCCCTGATGGTAATTCTGTCACTATCACCACTGATGCTGTGAAGCAGGCACTGTAGAAATCCCAGACTACTCAGTGGCAGATGGGAACTGGATTCAGGAGCTGGGCTCAAGAATGCATAGACAGGGATTGAGAGCAAAGGGACAGAGTCCTCCTCAGATGAAAGCCACAGAGGAAGAGAGACTGACCATTGTGATGCCTTGGCTTTATACTGATATGACGTATCCCTCACTGGTCAGTTTGTGGTCACCTGTCCTGTCCACTCCTCCCCGCGGGTACAGCCTCTTACTGCACCCCCAGCACGGTACACAAGATTCAGCAGTGCCCTTGTTCTTCATAGCAGCAAGTATACGCAAGAGCCTTTCTGCACAACAAACCTTGGCAGTTTCTATAAACATCAAGTGTTACCACTTCTAGAAACACACACTGTCTGGAAAACCATGCCGTTAACTTCAGAAAGTACAGTTAGTCAGAAAAGGCTTAGCTGAGAAATAAAACCATTTTTAGAGAGCTGGTTCTGTTCTAACCCGGACAGTGGCCTATATCCAGACTTTCTCAGATACCATTTTCTACATAGGAACCTCACCCTTAGCAACAGCAACGCTGCACAGTCTGAGCCGTAGGAAGGGTGAAAGTCTGCAATAACACTGGGCAACAAGGCTTCCTGAGTGGCACAGGAGAAAGGATTTCTGATAAAGATACTCCAAGCAAAAATTTGGGGAGGTGTATCCTTTAGCCTTTTTCTTACCTTCCAAAGTATGCATCATCATCTCTAGCAGAGGTACAAAAGCAGAATCTTGCTTGCCATGCTGCCTGTGAGATAGTGACGCCCACATGTAGACTGCTAAAAATCAAACAGCAGTCCACACAAATGAAGGGCTTATTTCATGAGCATTTAAGGCACCTTCTCAGAAGCAACAGAAAAAGAAAGTGAAACCTAACAGTGCAGTTTCTCCAAGACAAAATAAGTGGAATGGGTAAAGACACATCAAATTAACCCACAGTAGCAGGAGGACCCTCCCAACTCCCACCCAAAGCATTCACACTCTAGGACTTCAGAATAAAATTGCTGTTATGGAATTTAAGACAAAAGAAATTTTATTGTCTACCAAATCACACCTTGTTGTTTTGTTTTGTTTTTTTCTCTTTTCCTTTACAAATTCCAAAACATATGAAAGAATTTTTAAAATGCAGTATCATATAAAAACCCATTTGCCACAAACTACTGTACTCAGTGGAACAAATATATATTTCATGAGCGTGGCCAATTGTAAAAATAATCCTATGAAATAAACATTGTTAATAAAAATACAGTAAAATGCACTTTCCCCAGCTCAATAAATACATTTTCATGCTGTTTCCAGTTGGCATTTTTAAGCCACTAGAGAGCTCTTAATGAAGAAGCCACCAAAGTATAATTTCTCCTTATGCGCTTTTACAATGATTGCAATAGCATCCAGAACGGTAAGCGTTTTCATTGTGGTCTTTTGTTTCTATCTTCAGGGAAATCACAGACAGGAGAAAAGATTTATCTGAAATAGAATGTGCTACTCCCCTATTGATTCCCATTTTGAAAAGAATGTTTAAGGTTTTCTTTCTTTTCAGTAACAAAAAGTCCATAGGATAAACTGTTTCAAAGAATTCTCCAGAATTACTGAAAATTAAAATCTATTGTCCAGAGCCATAGTCTTCTTCACAATCCCTGTTTAATATATTTAAAATTAAAAATTAAACAGTTATGTTAGATAAAAATAGAAGTTTTAGAACATCTTTAACAGCAACAGCTAAGATACAGGTTTTGTTAGAAAAAAAGAAAATCTTGCCGTTTTTACAAATCTTGCAAATTTTTAAATCCAAGTCTTGACTTGAATTGTTGTTCTGCTTTCCATGCACACACAAAACCACACAATTACATATACATAGATCCCTGATTAAGACATTTCCAAAATGGCTTATTAAAAATGTAAAAGTCAATTTCGACTGAAGTCACATTTTGTTTGTCCAGAGCACAGTTGTTTCTTCAGAAGATGAGTGTCTTCCTTTCCTGGGATGTTTCCTTAGAGGTTGTGTCTGGCTACCTTTGAATGAATCAGTATCTGACACATCACACAGCTTGTGACAATAAATTAAATATTACTGTGCCCAATGAATGAGTGCTTTTTAAAAACTAAACAAAATCAACTCTGTGTCACAGCTGAGGCCACGGCTAAGAGGCAGACAGGCTTATCCTTCTTTCTGTTCAGGCCTCCTCTACTTCCACTCGTTAGCTGTTTTCTGACGCATACAGAGACTGGTACATTTGGCATATGTGATGGAACAGAATAAAAACAACAACAAAACCCCTCTGCAATTTCTCAGATTCATTGCATCACCTACAGCTCTTCCATTTCAAAGTGTGTATTAAAGCTGTTTGTCATGGATGTGTGTTCAAAGATCCTTGTCAGGCTTGGTTTCAGTAGCTCCACGGAATGACAGGACAACTGCTGCGAGGTATCGCTCTTCAGGGCCATGATCTGATTTGCCCCAGGATCCCTTCTGTCATAGTACAGAGCCCACAGCAAAGTAATAGTGAGGATCATAGCCAGGATCTGTGTAACTCCAATAGAGATTCCTAGAAATCTCAGCACTTGCAATTGTTTCGTCCCCCTCAAAAAAGTGTACATCTTTTTACCACATCCCTATGAAACAAAAATAAGATTTACAAAAATTAGTCAGCATTATTTGGCTTGCATTTCCCAAAGTTTAGCTCATCCTACCTAGTGCTGGCTTCTCTGGATCCTCATAATTTCTCTCTCACCTCCTTCAAACAATACTATAAAAAAATATTTTGTCTACTTTTTAATCATTTCCATAATGCCTTATTGAACTTTTTTCATACACTGAGAGCTTCCCACATATAACAAGCTCCAGAGATCTGTGCAACTCTTCAATTCAGGAATTACTCAAAGTGGATCTGAGTTCCTATCAACTATCAGTGATTTTTAAAGACACTTAACTCGTTTTGTAATAGTTCAAAAGCCACTAAGTCCCCTTAATGATCTGGTTTTGTTAAATTGCAGATTGTCAAGGTTGTAAATTATTTTAAACTCTTTAGACTTTTTGCACAAGTAATACCACAGTCTGAAGTTAAAGTGATATTCTAGAAGAGATCTACAGAACTGTACGACCTCATCACTGTTTCTTCCCACCATTTTTAGTGTTTTGTCTGGACTCATTACGTGCCACTTATTAATACCACAGAAAGTCCCTAGGGAGTAGAAAAATCATTACATTCCAGACACCGCCTGACAAACCTGAGCAGGCAGCTAAACCCTGCTCCAAAGAGCTGACCATCCATATGCTGTATGAAGAAGATGGTCACGTTCACCACCTCTGCAATTATTTACAGGAAAAATATTATTATTATTATTTACAAGGGAAAAGGTCTCATGAAAACTATGTTGATGTTTCCCTGGAACAAAAATTTGGCTCTTTCCAAACCATTAGTGCATGCTTCAGTTTGATTATGTGGCCAACTAATTACTGTACAAGGCTTCAGAAAAGCTCCCAGGCCCTCATAAGGCAGCAAGGATCCACAGAGAGACACCAGCTCTGGGAACTACTGGATAACAGCACAAACACAAGCTACAATGCTTGCTGCTCAGGGAAGTTGATGCCTAGTCTTAGGAAGAATGAAAACTTGAAGTGAGTGAGGGCTCTTAGTTACTGTGGCCCATGGTTATTCTCTGTAACAAACTTTGCAGGGCTTCACAGTACAAAAATCAAAGGAACCCAGTCGCCAAAGGAAAATCCAGAGTAACAAACTGGATGGGGTAACACCACAGTTATTAATAAGCATTAGTCCCAGAAGAAGACATCAGGAACCCATCAAAACAGGCACTGTCTTCACAGTGTCATTTTTGTGTTTATACCCTTACTACGTATTTGTTACAGCTTTTCTATGAAAAGAAAGCAATTGATCAAAATGACAGAATCTGAAGGCAGGACATAATAAATAGCACTTTTCAATCACACTGAAATTCCCCAAAGCCAACAATTTCAAATGCTATAGTCCTGAATGTATTTGATGAAAGGCCCAATTGTTGCCTCAGACAAAAAGTTCACACTGCAGTCAACAGATTTTCATTTTGGATCTAAATAAGATTTCTGTACTCTATGGCAATTGTACCAGAGTAAGCTAAAGGTTTTCAGTGTCTTTCCTTCATTCACCATTTCTCTGTGTCATTTTCTAAACACTAACATAGCTTAGACACAGATCAAGGAGTAAATGTGAATTCCTTGACATCTGAAAAGAAAAAAAATACTGTAGCAAAATTAATGTAATTGAACTCGATGAGGAACAAAAATATTCTGGTGTCTTTTTTTGACTAGAATACAGTGTTGTAATAACACTAATTTCTCTCTCTATATATATCTTTATTTTTTTAATTACAGAGAAACTGGCTACATTTAAATACTTCTGATAACTTTAAGGGATGAAGGTACATGCTGGTCACAATTTAAAAATGCTCAACCACAGCAGTATTCAAATTGAGCTCATTCTCTGCCTAGAGGAAACATCCATTAACAGAGAGCAATAGCATTAATGTCTGCATCTCCTGCAGTACAGACACATAACTGAGACAAATTATGCCCAATCTAGATAGACTGCCTCCCTCTATTTAATGATGTTCTTACAGTTCTGCTCTAATACACATTCAAAATCAGTTTCAAAATTGAGAAATATCCAGCCACCCCTGTTATCCTCACATTCATGCATTTTATTTCTGCTTATGCGACACATTCATAGTTGGTAGTCTGCAATTAAAGAGTACATAAATATACTTCCCTCGGCAAAAGTAAAAGTTTGTCACTAAACAGGGAGCTCTTATTGACAGCTCAAAAACTGTATAAAACTTTGCAGCCATCGTTCAGAAGAATTAACTTCAGACTCCTACAAAGCTTGGATTAAAGGCCTGATTCATATCTGTTACAAAGGCTGGTTTATATTTTTCAGTATTAAAATGGAAACAAAGCATGTACTTCTGATTAACTGCAACATCATGGAATCATGATCTTAAATAAGACAATTCTCAGAGTAGAAAAGATAAACCATGAGTGTATTCAAAAAATGTGCTGTATACTCTGATTTTGTGTATACTCAAAATTATGCTAGAAAACAAAATAAAAAATACTGAACATGAAATTTTGATTTTTCTGAAGATATCAACTTGTAGCAATCATTTTATCTAGGCTACCGTTCTTGATCACAATATGGGCATAACTCCACTTATCCTCAGACCACAACAAACTCCTGCGGCCACATGGTCATCTGACACACCTCCCTCACAACCACAGTCTTTCTAAGGTTAGTCTGTTCCATGAACTGCACCAAAGGTGAAGCTCATCAGAATCAAAGCAGTCCAAGAAGACTTAACACATCTGAAAAAAACAGCTTTCAAAATCTAGCAGAGTAAATTTGATTCCTGCCAAAAACACTCTCAAGTAGAACTATAAATAAAGTACTTTTCTACAAAAAATGTGTTAAGGATTCCAACTTAGACTACAGAAATCTGTGAGGTCCCAGAAGAAAATTACAATATAGCTACAACATAACAATTTTATCATTCCCAGCCAAGCCAAACTTCAGTTTTCTAACTGCTACAAAGAATTCTTCTGCATTACCAAAATGGACTTACAAAGCATTTGCATAAACCAATTTTAGGCCAGCAAGGCTAATCTCATCAGATTCCTTTCTCAAACCACCAGACTATGCAAGTTTGTTTTCAGTCACTTTCCAAAAAAGCTTTCTCCTTCAATTCTCCCAAGTAGAAATTAGACAGATTAGCCTTGCAAGTGTAAGTTGGTTTTGCATGATAAACATATTAGCAAGTGTACTGTATGAGCCTGAGACAACCCAAAGGCAAGCACCATGGAAGAAAAACCCAAATGTTTTGCCATCCAAATATTGTATGTATCTTGAAGAGTGACAGAGTATTTTTGTGGCTGGTAAAACAGAACACAGCCCGTCTCTTTCTGGAAGGGATTCTGCAGTGGAGAACAAAAATAGGTATTTGCTAAGAGCTGAATCCATCCAAAATTATCTGGGGTAGGGAAAGAACCACAAATGTGCCCTCCATGTTTCTTTTCAGAAAAAAGCCAACCAGACTTTCTATCAAGTAGTCTTTTAACACAACCCTTACGTTCTACATGATCTTTCATAATGCAGAGTTCCACTGACCACGGGAGAAATGCTCATGCTGAGGCATCTGAAAGCATGCTTCTGACACCTGTTCCCTGCTTCCTGGGCACCCTATATTACTCTTTAGGCAAACAAATGAAGAGTGGACATCTCAGATCCCCATAACTGCTTGATTTAGACATGCTTTCTATCACTACTGGACTGTTGGTCATTCTGGTATTACTGAATGCACAATTACAGGTCTTCAGAGGTCTGTTTGCATAAAAGAAATAGTAGTTAGCAAAGCAGCCTCCAGACAAAGGTGACTTGAGGCCACAATTTTGTAATAACAGTTATAAGTTTCAGTAGAAAACACGTATGCCTGGGGTTTTTTTAATTTTCAACCAGTAATGACTTACTACCATTATCACCTCCCTTACCCATTTTGAGTCAAATAGGTCCTCTCCTAGATTGAAGGCTTCTTTTTTATTTATTTTTTTATTACTTTTTTAAACTAAGAATCATACTATGATGTTGTGAAGTAAGAAAGAGCACTTTCACACAAAGGTTCTATGCATGCTAACAGCAGATCAACTGAACCACCTGCCTCCCTGCATGAGCCCTGTTAACAAGAGAGCTCTCATCTTCCACAGGACTTCTCAAAAGCATCCTCACTGTACATACCACTACAGTCCTTGTTCGTTACCATGAGGTAAATAGAATTTCTCTTAAGTTTGGCAAGCTGCAGGCTGGACATTACACCAAAACTAATTCTATTTTTTATTTTTTTTTTACTGGTGCAAAATTCAGCTCCAACCTAATGGATATAAAACAAACACCTGAACGTTTAAGCACACCTCACATGTTAACCACATTGCTACTAACTTGTCTTCAACTGGCTGCCAAGGAAAGTGGTTGAAGCGCCATTCCTGGACATGTTTAAAAGTCGGAAGGATGAGGTGCTTAGGAACAGGGTTTAGTGGTAGGCTTAGCAGTCAGGCTAATGTTTGGACTTGATTATTTTAAAGGTCTTTTCCAACCTAAATGAATCTATGATTCTATCTCACCTCCAGATAAGGGTTCTCTTTCTTCCTTCCTTTCTCCCCCTGCATTAATGCTTCAGCATTAACGAATAATAGAAGTTAAGAAACACAATAAACACTTCCCAAAACCACAATTATTCTACAGACCTTTCTTCTGTAAGTGATGAGTTTGGAAAATGACTAGATCAGGAAGAATGTACAAAGCCTTCTGAAATATCCACAATTTTCTTCTTACCTCTTGATAAAGGTCACTGAGATCCTCATGATGTGCCTGCTTAGAGCATCCTGGGAACTCTCTGACACAACAGGAGTCAGGCGGCCAGTCCATCTCTGTCATTTCCAGCCAGTCTGTGAAGTATACCACCCCACAACATTTAAACTGAAAAGGAAGGATTGGCCAAGATCAGCAATAATGATGCCACTTCTTCATAAAAGTAGGTCATCAAAAAAGCTAAATAAATTCCTATTCATAACATATAAAATATTTACGTAGAACTAAAAAACATCTACAAGAGCTTCCATCTATTTACTTTTGCTGTACTTTGACATAAAAGGAACATGAAAAATGTAATGCAGGGACCAAGGAACACCTCAGAAAGAGCCAGTGATACTGCCCTGACCACTCCCTCAGAGGATTCTTCACAGAAATTGTTCTCCCCTGTAATTCTGCTATCCTTACTACAAGTTATTGATACATGATAATTTAATTTCAAAAGAGTGACTAAAGAACAAGTATACCTGTGGCTGGAGAAGGTACTAGGAAAAGATGATTAAAGTCTTACTAGTGAGGACTGTTCCTGCAAAGCTACAACTATAGACACATATGTTGTAAACCAAATGAAAAAAAAAATAACAAATTTATCTGAATACATAAAAAAATAAAAAATAAATAAAAATGAGCAAAAAGGTATAGAAATCACAAATACTAAAGGAAAATGGAAGGAGGGGGTATCACACTAAAATAAACACTGCAGCAGAATCAACCATAAAACTAGGAAGTCTGGCTGCAAAGCAGATGAGCCATAATTGGCTATAAAACCAACCAGGACTAACAACCTGTCTTCTCCTCTACGAAGCACACCCAGAAATTTAAAGTCAAATGACCAGCCGACCACATTCCTAGATACCTGCACATAAAAAACCACAACCTATCACACACACACACACACAAAAAACAAAAACAAAACAAAAAAATAAAACAAAAACAAAAACAACAAACAAACAACAACAACAAACACACACACAAAAACAAACAAACAAACAAAAAAACAAACAAAACAGCTGAGGCAGCTACATTAGATTTTCTTCAGCACTGGATGGGGACTTGATAGGACTGAAGAAAAGTCTTGTTGCAGGAACAAGATGCTGCTTTTTTCCTGTGTGGATGTTCTCTGGTAGCAGCCTGAGTGTTTTTAGGTCTTCACCTAGTTCTTTTGACACATGAGCTTTGGAACATTTGCTCCCCTTACTCACTTCAGAGACAAAGTCCTGTATACCACACCACTTCTCAGTCACAATCAAGCAGATGAGTGCCCAGACACCACTCTGGCACACACTGTTTCTTGACTTCACCAGTCCTCTTAGAAATCTCACTTCTTCCTTTTTCACCACAGCTTTCATGTCTCTGGTTTTACCAGTTTATTAGTCAAAATCCTCCCAGCACAAGACTTTCTAAGGAAAGCTCAAGCTTTGGCTCATCACTGTCATTGCAAAGACCACCACATTAACCATCCTTTACTTACTTTCAAATCCTTTCTTCACCCCACCCGGTTCTTCCTTCCTGACTTCAGCGGATCCTTACCATCTTCCCTCACATGGTCACAACTCTGATAGTAGACCAGCAAAGGGCCTTTGGTGAAATTAATTTCCCATCTCTCTCAGATGTTAAAAGATACAGAAGAGCGAGCACAAAGCTTATCCGAGATGAGTATTTGGGACCAAAACTGTAATTACAACTTTTTTCTTTAGGAAAAAAGAATGTAATATTGACTGAAGAAGGACCTCAAGCATTGTGCTCATTCAGGCATAAAGTACATGCCAGGCTCATACATCCACCATCTGAGTTAAGACTAGACAGAATAAAAATGAGAGGCCATCAATTAAGAAGGAGCTGTAAAAAAGCCTTCTCGGTTCACTTCAAAAACTTTCCCCACAAAAATTTCTCTAGTCAGAGATGGAATATAGGAAATCTAACTTCTAAAAGGAACTTTTTCTCCCTTGGAAGAGTTAAGGCATAGTTGAAATTTTATTACTAACATCCATATTAAAACAGGCCATTATGATGACACTAACAGCCAGAAGGATAACAGGAAGCTTTTTATCATCCTATACATTTAAACCAACTCTATTCAAAGAAATCAAGACCATTTAATTATATTACCTCAAGTACAGAACAGATACAAACACTCCAAATATGAATGAAAAATTACTTGGTTTCACAGAGCACTTGCAAAGCCAGAGCAGGGGACTAGGGAGAGTGGAGAGGTGTTTAACCTCATGCAGTCCTCACTCTTTCTTTCAGGTTTTACTATAAATACAGATTAACCAAGTGCTGCCAGGAAATGTTTAAATAAACAGGAAATCTGTGCAACAATGATAGATTTCAACATTTCAACAAGGGCAGCACAATGACAGGCAGTTAAAGAGCTCTCTTCCTGAACGTGAGTTATATTTGGAGTTAATGGGTTTTACCTTGGGCAATTTCATGTTTTTGTAACATAATACTTCATTCTTTAAAAACAGATCTGAATTTTAGTAGGCTAGAGGGCAAAACTGTGAATACACAATGAAGCTTTTTGGTTTGTTCCTCCCCCCCCAGTCTAAGAAAATACAAACCCTGATCACTTTCTCAAACCTCAGACGGTGTTGGCATCTTTTTGGAAACTTCCTTTCCCACTCATTTCCAGCTAAACACTTATCTGAACCACGAGAACTTCACGAAAGGAAACTAACAGAGCCTACAGGAAGGGGAGCACAGTTTAATATCTAAGCAGCACATAGAAATGGATATTTTACCTGAAAACTTTAAATTTTATATATATCATATTCTTAGAAGGTATAACGATCGTAAAAGAAGTTCATGCCCAAACCTTACCGCCAAAGGAGAAGACTGCATTAGCAATTTAACTGAATTTAGTAACATTTTTTTTAAGGTGATTTAGCATCTTTAGAACCTACAAAAGCTCCAGAGATGGATATCACGTCAAGTTAAAAGATATCCTCACTAGACAGCATTTCACATGAAATTAGCTTGCATCTATTTACTTATTTACTTCATAAGCAAATTTTTTCCTTTAGCAGATAAATAACATTTAGCAAATTACTTCAGCTCAGGAATTAACTGTCATCTTACCTCCCTCTGGAAGAAATTCCAGGCATGGGTCAGCCACTGGTACCTGGGTAGGCCATAATTGGTCATCCTGGCTTTCAGCGTTATCATATCTGACCACTGCACTGGAACCTGGAGCAAGGAAAGAAAAGTGATTCACAAAACAGATCAGTTGCCTTGTGGCTCCAAACCCAGAACTTCTACCTGTCCTGGGATCTTTGCAGAGCAATGACTAAAATAACTTTGTATTCAAATAAAACAGGAAAACAAGTGCTTCAGTTTTTATGTTATTGAAACTTTACAAGTCTTTATTAAAAGATCAGGAGAAAGTTATTTATATCCTTTGCTTATAAATTCATGTACACTGGAAAAGGACCTGTATCTTTGAGAGATTCAAAGATAGTTGGGTATGATCTGATTATATCATTACCAGATCTTCTACCTGGCAAAAAAGCTGAATCAAGCACCACCCAAGTCATCAGGGAGGGATGGCATGTGCCTGCTCCAGGTTAGGTATCTACCTGGTGTTGCCTTAGTCAATAAAAAGAAACAGACAGCCAGATGGGACAATTAAATATTTTAAGTAGAGCAGGTAAATCATTCCATTGAAGTCTCAAATCCACTCCACTAAAATGACAGTTTATATGTCTAACTTCTACATTTATAAAATTTATTGAGAAGAACTCTACCCTGAGAATCTTTTCCATGGCCTTCTGGATTTGCCTGGAGTCCTTCACGCAGGTATCCTGAATATAACTCGATTTCTGTATCTTGTTCATGCACAGTAACAAGGAAGTGTAGACAGTGAGGCCCTGTGAACTTTTTTCTTCACACACACTCACGGCCTTCTAAATATTTTCTTTTGAAAGAAGAATTCTGAAAGTATTTTTCTTTCAAATTTCAGTCCTCAGAAGCAAGGTGCTGGTGCTCTCCACTGTTAGCCTACATCCCTCAGCTAGCAATTTCTTAGAAACAAAAGAAGTGCTGTGGCACCTGTCATACAATACAGTTAAGAGTCAATATAGGAAACTAACTTCTGTTCAGCAGCATAAATTTCAGTGTGCCAAACTAAAACAAGGAGCTGAAGACTCTGCAGTTTCCCTTCTAGGTACACATACCATTCATGCTGAGTTTTGCCTCATTCCCTTTAGCCTTAATAGTCATGGTGAAAGAAATCACAATTGCAGTATCAGCTTTCATCTGGAGAGTGAGGGAGCCCAGCTCCTCTCGTGGCTGTGGCTTAGCTATCCTGTTCAGTTTGGAGTGAACAGCAAAAGCATTCTGCAAATAGCAATAAATGTTATCTAAGAAAAAAATTATCTCAGTACTTCCCAAGGAGCCTGGTCTTTGTTGTGGTAGATGGTCTACAAATGCATAGGGACCATCACTGCCTGACTGACCCTGCAATCCAAATAAGAACATCTGATAATGTTTCATCACTGCTGCTTAGTTATATTACATTTTGACACCCTGGTAAAGCTTCATATATCATGAATCTGAATATATTAATAATATTCCAGAAAAGTAACACAGTAGAATCTTACCACTTAGCAGAATTTTTATTGCTTAAGCTATAAAGTTTTGAACTCACAATTGTTCATGTGAAAAATATGTTAGCAATAGAGTAATAAAAATTACTTAAAAACAACATCACAGAATATTTCTACCACAAACATTTACACTGGTCAATATAATAATATAATTTAATTTTGTACTCAATGCATTTCTCTTTCCACTGCACTGGAAGTTAGCACTTTGCTTTCTTTGGATACTATTTGATATCACTGCAATTAAACTCACATTTGCTAGACTATTTGGTTTTTATTATCTTATTTGAGTTGAATACCATCCAAGGTCACAACGTAGCACAAAGCATCCAACTTCTTTATGAAAACAATGGAAAGCAGGGGAAAAAAAAAATAATCAAGAAGTGAGAGAAGGAAATTAAAAGCAAGACAAAACAAACTAAACCCCACTGCAGGCAGGCAATTTGAATTCTGGAGCTAAGGATGGATATGGGAATCTGTGTATGTGACTGCTGTATGAGAATGCCAACATGTCAAACCAATGACATTCGCATCCCATCAGCTCATGAAGGCAGTTGTGCACAGTAATACACGATCTTGAGATGCATCTGTTTGACTATACAACAACACACTTCTGTTCTGTGCAACAAACAAAAACTAGAGATGCTGGTTTGATTTTAGCATGAGCTCTGTAAAGCTTGGTTTGCTGTTGAGATCTGCTTATTCATTATTATTTTTCTAATGAGTATCAAGGCTTGACCAATGCCCAAGTAAACTGAGAACCCACACTGGCTTTTCCATTTTGTGGGTGGAATAAATTAGTCATGAGGCACACTTCAAGCTGAGACCTATCATGAGCTGGAAGGAAAACTGTTTATACAAGGACTCTTAGAGCAATTTGTTCACAAGCCAAGGAGAGCCCATACTGGATCAGCAGAGGTGGTTATGACTCAGTGACATTTTTTGACATCACCCACACACCTACACGAATGCCAACTGATTCCCTGAAACCCACCAAGGGCTCATGTGATTTCATGCTACACTGAAACCAACATGACATCAAGTCACCTCCATGGGTATAAGAGGAGCTTTTTATCTTTATCAAGTAGAGTAGGAAACAGCATGCTCAAGGGAAATGACCTGCACAGCTATGAAAGAGCCACTGAAACACAATCATGCTCTCCTAGACTGCCACATTCCCTATGCATCTCAGCAGCAAGAAACCTCCGTTTGGCGTGCCTCAACACACAAAGAGCAGCAGTGAATAAGAAGGGGAAATTAGATGAATGGAAAGGGAAAACAAAAAAACAAGAAACTGTTTCAGGGGATGGGGAATAAAAAGAATAAAAGAAAAGAAGAAGAAAAGACTCAGTAAAAGAAAAGCAGTTGCTGAAAAGATTATTTTCTGTTCTATTTTCATACTTGTGTTCATACACCCAAATTCCTGGGAGAGAGATGGAAAACCAAAGGAGCATGGAATACCTGGGTTCACTGTGACCCACTGCAGAAGGTGCAGACATGAAGCTCAGCATTGCTTCTTTTGGCAAAGGGGTGCAGGGACAGCTGTACTTTTTTTTCTGAAGGGAAGCAGCATCGCCAATGCCTTAACATATGGCAGGACTATCAAACTGTTCCAGGTTTAGGTTTCAGTAGTAGGCAACTGAAAGCTTGGGGGTCACACTAAAATACACCGTAACTTCAGGTTCTCTAACTGAATAGCAAAGGCTAGAAAAGGCACATACCAGTGCACTGAAGGCTACGTTATTTCAGGAGGCTTCCTACTGACAAAATTTATGTGGGAAGATTGATGTTAGTTATAACTGTCATCTTGTCAACCCAGAGGGCAGCTGTGCCCACAGACTGAAGCATGCCTCTTGATCTGCATTCCCAGTTTTAAAATGCACCAATATAAGCTGACATTTAAACTAAAAGAATAACTTTAATCGTTGTTGTATTAGAACACCCCTCTGGAATCTGTACTGCAAGGGAATGAATGATGAGGCAAAGTGCTGCCATGTAACTTCAGACTTCAAATCTGTCAGAAATTCCTTTGGTCCCAGTACCATGTAAATATCAAGAAGGCTCCCTCCCACTTTACTGCAATTTAATTGCAACTCACTATTGGAAAGACTAGTGTATTTGTCTTATCTTGGCAGCTCAGAGAAAGTATTTGTCCCTCTATTCATAAAAATGTACCAGATTGAGTACAAGACGTACAAATACAGCAGCCAGCAGAGTAACATATCAGTTTAATTTCTGCTCAACACTTGCCCATTTTCTTGCATGATGGTTACAAGTCTTCAGTTTGAAAATTACACGTTGGTACAGCTATAAAAAACAGACAGAGATAAAACCTCCTCACAAGTTTACAGTGGAGTGTTTTATAGCTAAAACATGCTTTGCTTAAATCTGGCATATATAGCTTGTGGAGGCAGTGTGAAGATTTCAGCAGACAGCAAGCCCTCTATTGAAAGAGCACACTACCTGTTTACAACATAGTACACTCAGCTATAGCTCTTTAAAACATGAAGAACTTCTGGGGTCAAAAGCCCTTCACATTCTCACATCTCCTCACTCAAAATATGTATCTTAAACCTGAATAAAGTCAGTGGAAATCTTGAGGATAGTAAGAACCTGCCTAAGCAAGAATAAAGAAAAACTGAAGTCCTTAAGATGTGGGGTTGCAGGACTTGTCTCTCAAATACACGGTGGGGGAGAAACCCAGATAGGACCTTCCAGACAAGATTTCCCAGCATAATTCTCTGTTTAAAAAAAAAAATGCAGTCACTTGAAACTAGGCTGACAAAGATAAACACTACAGCAATTAGAAAACAGCTAGCTAATGGAAATCTTTGTTTTCTTCTGTTGAAAAAATGCAGCCTCCTTTTCTGACTCACCGTTATTTCCTGCTCATAGGTCCAAACACCACAGGCCAGTTCAACGCAGAATATGACAAGCAAACTTCCAAAGTACTGCAGAACACAGAAAAGTCTTAGTTATTTTTGATATTCAGGTTAACTTGAAAAAAAAAAAAAAAAAGACAATATTAAAAGACATCTCAAAATACTAACACTTCACATGACTGAACACATGGAACCTGAAACACACTTTTGCAAGCAAAAAATGAAACATTAATGCAGCAAACTTTTGAAAAGTTTAAGTCATGTGACATTTCTTACTAACTTAACATGAAGCATATGAACATTACAATGGGCAAATAAATTAATTTCCTTGTTGCCCAAGGGTACAAGGCTATCATGAGACATTATGCTAAAGAGTTGCAGAGAGGACAACCTTTTTTTCCCCCTCATGTGTGTGGAAAAAGAGAAGTCTCTTTTTTCAGTTCTATTCATTTAAGCAATACCCAATTCATGTTAATAACCAAAATGTGGAACTAAAAAAGAAAACAAGAACTAAGAGAAGAAGAATAAAAAAAAGAAAAATAACAAGACTGAAGCAAACGAGGTTCTTGAAAGCTGTATTCTTATGAAAGTGATTTACATATTTGAGATCAGGTATAAATGTACAAATATTTCTTGAGATGGACTGAAAAACCTTTGTGTATTACCAGATCTAACCCTTGAAAATATTTAAAAACACAAAATACATGTATAAATGAAGAACCTGTACAGATCTTGGTAATGATGGTTACGAAAAACTGGGTGCTATGATTAAAAAAAGCAGGACTATCTTCTGTATAGCATCTGAACTGCAGGATAAATCTGCATGGTGTTCTCTATTAAAAATAAACCATATATCTTTTATTTAAAAAAGTATAGTTGCATTCATTCTCAACTCCAAACTTTCTTCCTTGTCAATATACCGAGCTCCCCTTGTTCTCAGTACACAAGGCTTAAAGTTACAGTCTTCATGGATTTTATTTGGAAATCAAAGAAATGCCATCACAGTATAAAACAGAAGACATACTTAATTCCATTAGTAGGATACATGCCAAAAGGCTTCTAACTTAGTCATTTCATTCTGAAATCTGTTTAGGACAGGTATAAAAGACAGAAGATATGTACTAGCAGTAAGTGAATTTTCTTTTTGTTTCTATTAAAAGGTCAATAAATGTGTAATTTAAAATAGGACTATAAATCCACAAGCATTAGGATTTAACAGTCATCTACATGGCACCTTTTTCATTCACCCAGTCTGGAACCAAATAATTCACAGATACCTCAGCAGCTACTGAATAGTGTCTGGCCTTAACTTCTACTTGCTCATCAGATCTAACTCCCTGAATTAGGTTTGTAGACATAAACAACCAAATTTAAAATGTGCATTTAAAAATATTCAAGAGAAACCTGCACTCACACCCTCCCCATGCAATAGAGATGAAGAGGTCTTGAAAGAAGAGGTCCTGTTTTATTAGTCTTCACCAGTTGTATTGCTTCTTCACAGTCATTACAGCTCAACACCACATCCCAAATCCTTACAAATCGACACTGTAAGCACATGAAAAGCTCCAGTACAGGCCTTCAATTACCAACGTGTTCATCCACCAAAGGTCCAAAGGAGGAAAATATTTGAGTTGTACTTTGCAAGAACAATGATGCTTTCTCTAAAACAGAGCTTCATGAGATTCTAGACAATGTATGCGGTGCCTGCAAGGTATGCAAAGGGTACTTGGAAAAAACACGTGGAAATCTACTTTGCAAAGTATTCACTTTGTAAGGAAGAAAGAATGCCACATGATTTAGCTCTATTATTCATATTTTATTCATAAAAAAAAGGTATGACATTCTCTGGAAAAAACACTTAATTTGAAGTTCCTTGTAACATTTGTGATTCATTCATCACCAGCCTTAACTTTTGAAACTTCTTCAGTTTTGTCAGCATATAGTTAAGAAAGTTTGTGGTAGCAGTTGGAGATCGAAAAGCCAAAACTAAGATATTCTCCAGTTACTGAATATAGCCCAGGATAGAAAACTATTTATCCAGATTCACTCATAAACCACTTCTGGGTCTGCCAGGAATTCAACACTCCTGACTAGCTACATCTGGACACGTCAGGGCACTGCAGGATCAAGCCTTCTGCTCTAACAAAGCACATGAGAAAAAGAAAAGACACGATCAGTTTACACACATGAAAAGCACACAACAGGAACTGAGCAACTGCAGGCACACCAATCTTGCACACAGGAGCTTCAATTTCATTCTGCTATTGAAGGGGACTATTATACTTCTCTCTAAATGTAATGGTTTGCAAAATAAATAATTCTTAAACAAGTTGTGTGGGGGGAAAAAAAACCCTCTAACCATTATTTAAATTTATTACCCCTAATTTCCATCTTCTGAATACAAAAATCATTACTGGCTTCAGTGCTTATTCCTTGTCCCCAGTTAAATTCCCACAGGAGTCTGAATGCTAAATGCATCTTCCTGCACTTACACACTCCTGCTTTTTGCCAGGAACAGGGACTTAGCTTTGAAGCAAGGCTTAATATTTTTTTTCCTCTGGGCTGCCTGCATTTTGCAAAGGAGATGAACTCCCTGAGGAGCACTACTGTGCATTATGCTCAAAACTGTACCAGCAGGTCACTGATACCACCTTCTACAGCACACCTCCCTCAGAGCACTACTGGCCATTGCCAAGATATTTTTCTACTGCTTTTTCATTTCTTTTTTTTTGAATTTTATTTTATTTTGGCAGGGAGAGGGTAGCTTAGGGAAAGACATAGAAGGGAGCAAATGGTTTTGCAAAGGTATCTACAGGTTTTCATAAAATAATAATAATAATAAAAAAAAATCTACAAGCAATTGACATGAAACTACGATCACTTCAAGGACTAGAGACCCTTCACATGGCAAACCCTACAGACTTGTAGCATTTCTCTTTTGCAGGCATTTGCTAATCAGACTACGCAAAGTCATCAGAAAATTGAAGTGGTGCTTTCATCCTGTTACAAACCTGGCAGAGCCAGTTTCAATGAAGGAGAAAGCTCCAGCAAGGTAGTGAAAAAGGTCAAATGTTGCTTCCACGGGAGAAACTGAATGGCTGAAATGATGGTAGAAAACACTCTTTTGAAGCGTAACAAATCAATATTAAAATACTCACCAATTAAAAACTAAATAAAACACAGTAGGCATTTACCACTCCTCACTAAGTCATGAACACGCATGTGGCCAAGATCCTCAGCTTCAGCATTCCTGCAGTGTCAAATGGATGCTGTCAATTAGCAGGAGCTGGTTCTCCTGCAGCCTCCTCATTAAGCTTGCTCACCACCCTTGGCCACGGGGGATGCAGGAGCTCAGCTTTCCAACTGGAGCATATCCTCTAATACCTGGAACCTTGCAGCAGCACCGGTTTTTTTTCTGCAGCAATGGATGGATATGTGTGTGTGTCTCCATCCTCAAATCACACAGCTTTAACGAATGCATTTTTCCAGCACATCAGTCTTGAAACAGAGGTGAAGGAACTGGGTACTCTGGAGTTCAGGAGAATCCTGTTCCCCTTCATTTCTGGTGCAATAGAGTAAATGGGAAAGAAGTGGGAACAGAAACAAAGTCACTACTGTGAAAACCACTTTCAGAGAGATGTAAAGACAGAGGGATGAAGGGACAACAAAGAATATTAAAGGTATTCCCAATGCAATCACCAAACCCTGTTCTGCTGGAATACTCTTCATGTGGTACTGGCATAAAAGTGACTGTGGCCAACATCCTCATCCCGCCCTGAAACCTCTGATGCAGAAACCACAGACATCAACAGCAGAGAAACCCACACAAAGAATACTACCTACAAGTGCGGAGACACTACCAGGTCATACTTGGCTACTACAACTTGAACAGGCTCCAGAAACGTCTTGCTCTTGTGCAATTCAGCTAACTGTTAAGTCCACTTCTAAAGGGAATTCCTATATAACACAGAAAGGATAGCGGCATTGTGGAACACAGTGCATAGAAATCCAATGATGATGAACTACAACCACAGAAGGGAGGTAACCATGAAGTAAATTAGAAAAAAAAAAAAGAAACTAAAAATGGGGACTAGCATTGAAGCAATAGGTTTTGTGCTAATTCAGTGGCCATTCAGGTAGCTATCTGCATATAGACTATCAGAGCCTGATGAAGCATCAGAAAGACACATGGCATTTTCAAATAGGCATTACAAAATAAAAAATAATTCAAGACTAGTTTTAGAAACATATGTATGGACAGTCTAAATACAATCAGAGGCTCTGGTCTGAACAAAATTCATGCTCACCACACTGGCCTTGTGTAAGAGTGTACAAGCTCCATATATGCTAGCGCTCCATACATGGAACCCATATGCTCTGGCATATGCCCCAAATGTCTTCCTATCTCTCCATCTAAGGATAAAAACTGAACTACGAGATTAATTTAAACTAATTAAATACTAACAGAGTTTTTGCTTTTTCTATTTGTTCTTCCAAACTAAGAAACCACCACTGAATACATTACAGGAACTTATTTCTTTATCACCTCAGCCAGTTTAAATAAAACAAAAATAAAAAGAGCAAAGGCAAGCACAAAATCACTATTACTGAATCTAAGATATCTTGCATTTGTTTAAGAGGTGTTTGTTCCAACAACAACTCTTCTGTTCAGAAAGCAGTCATGAACAACACACCCATGAAATGCCTCAATGTAAAATCTCTCCCTCATGGTTTTCCATCCTGCAGAGTACAGGATTTTTTGTTGCAATTGTGTGCAACTGTAAGGAAAGATACAAAACATGAAGCACGTTTTATGTTTTTTGCAGAGATGTAATACAATGATCTTACTGTAGTTCTAGAGATCCGTCTTGAAAAATGCTACACAATTCCTGCCATTAATCACTTAATATGTCCATGCTTTTCAGACAACTGGTGAAAAATAACTCTATTGTTGTTACTAACATGGTAACAGGACGATGGAAAATCTGGGACTTCAGAAAACAAAGTACATGGAGAGAGTTTGTAAAAATTTTGCTCCTCCTCACACCTCAATCTCCATTTTAAATTGTAATTACATTTAGCAAAGGAGAGCTACAGTTAAAACTCTAGTGTCCTGCAGTAGCCTCCTTCAGTGCAAGAACCAGGGCAACGTGGACACCCAGCACCCTATTACAAGCCACAGTGATAATGCCACTAGCACAGACACAAGCCCTTCCAAACTCTAGTGTAAGCGTTATGCCAGAAATGAAGGTAAGAGCAGGAGCCCTCACAGAAATGTGATGACTTCGGGTACTTAGCGACAAGAAGTCACTAGGGCCCTCTGATGCCAAGTAGGTAAGGATAGCTGTACTACAATGCTGTGCATACCCGAGTATGTTCTTGAAGTGATATCACACGGGATTTTTTGCTCTGCCACAGCTAGGTTTAGTAATTTTTAGATGACAACCTATAGAATGTCCCATCAGCATTCAGCTACTGTCATCTGTAAAATCAGTGATAGCCGACGCACAGCGAGAATCAAAGACCTGAATGCACCCCCAATCGTGCTCTCTTGATCTGATTTGTACCAAACGTGGTGTGATTATTTTGTTTGCACTTTGGAAGTGTCATTTGGAAGCGAGAGTCTAGGCAACTCATGAAAACATGGAATGAGACAGGGTTCTGTGGCAACCCACATTTCATCAGAACTCGAATGGCACAAGAGTGGCTTAATTCATCTTCTTCCCTTGAACATTTTGGTTTGCATGCTGCATGATGCTCCTATTACTGGGATTAGGACCCCATTTCATCTGTTCTGACAGCTTCCTAGCTAACTACTGTCACTCTGGAAAACCTGAAGAGACTTCCTAGTCTACTAAATGCATCCCTAGAGAATAAATATATCCCATCACACAACATACTCAAAATACTGGCTTCTTAACCTCACTTCCAGACAGTGAGAAAGCAAGAGAGCAATCTGTCTATGAAAGCAAACAACAATGGCAGACAGGGGCTAAAAACTGGAGTCAGAAGTTGCAACATGGTGAAGAAAAATGAGAGCATGAGAGGTGTTGCAGCTTTTGGAGAATCTGGTCTTTTAAGACTATAAAAAGCCTTCAATTTTTGAGAAAATGTGCCTTACTTTGAAGGATCAGTATACTTATTAATGAAACATTGTGCACATGCTCTGTTTTTCATTTAATAAACATATTTTTTCAAAGACGTTTATCACTTTTACCACCCTCCTCCCAAGTTTTTTTTTCTTTTCTCCCAGAAGATATATAACTTGGGTTTTTTTCCTCAGACTCAAGAAAAACCACAATCTTTATGTCAGAGCAAATGAAGAGTAGCTGTTCAGCAAGTCCAGCCTCCTCAGACTTGCTGTCTGGTGCTCGCACCAACCTTCTTGGGCAACATGGTCCATCTGGCAAGAAAGACAAGGAAAGCTCTGGGACAGAAGGGCAGTGGCTGAAGAAGATTCCAAGGGTAAGGCAGCTGCAGAATGAAACCTTACGGGAATCCTTAAAAGACTGGAGTACATGGTATGTAAAACAAATGCCAGAAGATTTTAAGAGGGTTATGCATAGCATTTCCCAATGGCTAACAGCCTGAGAACGTCAGCCTTGTTCTTCCGAGATGCAAACCATCCAGACATCTGTCTGCACCAAGAAACATCAGATGACCAGCACTGCTGGATCACCAACAGGAACCAGATTCTTTCTGTGCAAAACCTAATAAGAAGTCCTTCCTTCCTCACTGAGTAAATTACAAGCTACGGTTCCTTTTATTTTTGTTAGTTTACAAACTAATGAGGTTTTCATTCTTAATCCAGCTATACTTTTTTAAAACAAGGAGCAAATACTCATTAAATGGAGTCAGACAAGCTGCATGGAAAACCGAAATCCTGTTTATCCACTCCAGCAGCACAAACTTTCCCCTGCCCCCCCTTACTCCCTCGCAGCTCTCTCAGCCCTGCCCTAAAGGGATTAACAGTTCATTTGTCATTCCAATTTAAAATCTGGTTTACTTGCTTGACAACGCAGAAATTTGTGAGATGCAGTCACAAGTCAACAAGGAAATGGGTTCAAACCACAGACTTACAACATTAGCTACTGAATGCCAACCAGTTCTTCAAAATAAACACATTCCACAGCAAGATGATAAAATATCTTATTTTAGATTCAGCTTGCCAGATCACAATTTTTTATCAAAATGTCTTAAAGCCTGTGACTTATATAAAGTCCAAGTTTTATCTAAATAGTTACCACCTTTTCCAAAACGTTTATAGCTAATTTTCTGAATAAAAAAATAAATAAATTGGGGCATGGTAATGAATATTTTAATTTTCTAAGGTATGTGTCCAAGTTCTTTTGATTGACTTCTTTGCTGCTTTTAAAACTAAACAAAATCATTTAGGAATAGTTAGAAATTTGTTCAAGGCCTTGACTACTCTATGAGATACTAATGGCCTGTTTTAAATTTTTACTTTAATGGTTAATCTTTGCTTATATAAGAAAATGGGTATTACTTTGGAAAAAAGCAAATGCACACTTCAGACAATTATTAGAATTTATTTGCTTAAGACCCAATTACCTCAAGTCAATGAACTCTGAAGAACAAGCATTGTTGCAAGGTCATGGTCAAGTACTGCACAGGACAAGCAAAGATAGACATCAGACAATAATCTCCTCATGGCTGACAATATGATATTCCCTTGCCCCTCCTTCTTCCCTTATTTCACAGGATTTATATTAAACACTGAAGTTTCCTGTTCTGCACCCATTTTCAAAACACAGCTCCCTTCACCTCTCTATACCCTCTTTATGTTCTACTAAGGAAATTAAACACCATAAAAATGCTTCTTTAGTCAAGAAAATCCTTTTTCCTTGTAAAATAGACCAATTTAGTGATGATACACACAACAGCTCTGCCTCAGCATGCTCCAAAACACTTCAAACATTCACCATTTAGAGTGAAGAAGTGCTCCTGGCTATAAAATCCATACTACAGCCCCAGTACATGCAGCGAAGTGTCTCTGTGGCTAATTAGTCAAAAAGGCAAGATTTCGCAAGAAAAATATATTACTTTACCTCACAGGACATCCACTCCATAGTCCCTTTGTGGCAACAAGAATGCAGTTGAACCACAGTGTAAAGGCATGCCTCACCAGTGAGGCTGGGCTTCATTTCAGACAAGACAGGGAGGTTTGGCTGGCCTTTGCGGATTTGTTTACTCATTTACTCCTTCCTTACTCTCAGGGACTCCCCCCATTCCCTATTCCTTTCATCAGATTAAAAAAAAAAAAGCTGGGTAAACGAGCAACAAGAAAAGAAGAGGTGAGAAGGACAGGGGGAAAGAAAGCAATACAGCAGCAAGACGATGTATCATCTCAGCAGTGCCCCATCTTATTTTCTCAGTCAAGATGCAGCATCCCTCATTCCCATCCTTGCAGCACTCCCAGCTCTCTAGCCTCAAGACCACCAGTCCCTTGAACCTCCCATCATATCAGTCCCTGTCTCTTCAATGCTTCTTGATACCCACTTCTGCTTCACCAACCTTTCTATTACTACATTCCCTTCTCTGTTCACCAGGGAGTATCACTCCACAGTTTTTTCCAGCTCTAGTGCCATTTCAGTCTCTTCCACTGCCCTGGGTATCAACGGCTTTTAAGAACTCGAAGAAAGAGAGCACTATGAACTGTGTAACAGCTTGGAATGGGGCGGGAAATGGAACAAAGGAAGATGAACAAGATTTGCTCCAAAAGTTTTGGATCATGAGGCCAGACTTGGTGACACCTACTGAAACCAATACTTAGGACCTATGTCCCCAAGAACAGGTGAAGTAACTACCCCCATGAGGTGAGCCTAGAAGAATAACATGCACTGAAAAGTGTGTTGCAGACGTCTGAGCAGCACGGTTCATTTTGAAAGCATTCTGGAATCATAAAATGACTACTGTCAACAGATATTTACCTTTTAATTTAGCAATTATTTTCCCCAAAAAGAATGAACAAATGGCTTTTTACTACTGCAGACTTATTAAAACAAAAACAAAAACCACCATTTTAACTGACAGCATCATAACCACACTGTCCTACTTTGCTGTCATAAATCAAAGGCATTTCCCTGAAAAGCCCTCAAAGGGATGGACATTTCTGGTTACTCTGAACTGCTGGGTAACTGTGTCGAGTAGTACTGTGCTGCCTCCGCTCTGGTACAACACAACCGTACGCTTAAAGCGGCTTAAGTGCCGCGGTGAAGGAAGCAGATCATCACTGCAAGCACAGCAAACATTTGGATTTAAGCCAAGCATTTGCAAGAAGACCTGGACACTCCCACCAGCTCAATTCCTGTCATGGTCCTTCACCCCAACACTCTACCCTCCATGCTTCTCAAATGATCAGCTGCTCTTGCAAGCTCTTTTGTCCAGCAGGCAGTACCCTTCTCCTTGGTACGCAGAAAGGCACTTGCTTATACTTGCTCCTGTGTAGACCAAGGTCACTGGTAGATCCTGTGTACTGAGGGGAGAAGTGGACAGCACAGGTGACCCTAAACTGACCAACAAGGTACTCCATTCCATGCCATCTCATATAGGACATATTCAGTATAAAGCCAAGGCATCACAAACATCAATTTCTCTTTTTTGATGGCTCACATCCAAGGAGGACTCTGTCTGTTCTGTCTTCGATCCCAACCTGTGTGTTCCTGAATCCAGTTCCAGAATCCAGCTCCTGAATCTGGTCCCCATCTGCTGCTGAGTCCAGGCTGGGACTTCCCCAGTGCCTGGTCCACAGCATCACTGGTGACAGTGACATAACTGCCATCAGGGGAACTGGGTTCAATACTGGTTTTGTATGTATTTGTATATATTTCTTTTTATTGTTATTATTTTCATTAAAGCTGCTTAGTTTTCTTTGCCAACTCATAAGTTCTATCCCTTATTCCCTTTCTCTTCCCCTTTGGGAAGGGGTAAGGGTTAATAAAGAACACCTGTCATTCATCTAGTGACCAGCCCAGCCCTAAGCCATGACAACTCTTCATCTCTCAATGCTTCCCAATAACCCATAACACTGGGGAACTTGCATCTCTTGTCTGTAAACTCCCCCTCCTAGTTAAGAAAATTAGGCACTATTTCAAGTACTTGCCTTTGAAAAAGTCTTTTAAGTACATACACAGCACTGTACATTTATGTTGGTGAAGACAAGGTCAATAAAATGAACCCGATGGTTAGGCAGACAGAAAAGTTGGCAGTGGACGCCAGGACCAATACAGTCCACTCCACCACGCTGGGAGCCCTACAGAGTGCAGCCACTCCTGCAAAGCCCAGCTTTGCTCTGCGGTGACATTGGCATCATCAACACTGATCTCAAAATGTAACTCTGTTTGAACCTTAAAAAACCTGATCTGTTTTCTTGGGGAAGTTCATCTACTGAGGTGTAATAAAAAATTGGTCCACTTTAAGAGTATTTTCTCTTACAGGTGAAACACCAAACAAGCAGCTCTTCAAAATGCAGGCTAAATGTCTGTCCCCTTAGTTACCCTCTGCCTAGTTGAATTTGAGTTTTAGCACAGTACTGGCTTCTCATCAAGCAGTATTACGTTACTATAAACCCACTTAAATCAGTCTTTCAACAAGGCAGGCCAACCTGTCTTGTGAATCTGTTTTTCTCCTGCTCACACCACATTCGTAAATGAGCTGCTGATAAAAGGCACAAAGTATGAAAATGAACTCAAGTCCCTATTCTGTCTAATTCTAAACCGCAAGAGTTTACAGCAAGTATGTTTGTCTTCCCTTTCAATGCTTGGTAGTTAAATAATGAAGAAATGCTTCTGGCTGGTAAATAACAGCTCCAGTGCCAAATGCTAGTACAAAGTATTGGAGCAGCTGTGACTGTGGTAAGAGTCCACACAGGTCAGAACAAACATCCTTTACAGAACAAAGAACCTATATTATGTATTAATGCAGGAATCCTTGCTGTCAAAATAAAAAAAAAAAAAGGACAAAAAAATCAATTCTCACTAAACTCTCATACTGCTTCATGCCCATTGTAGCCACAAGTACTGCAGAATAGTTGGTACTACAAAGCAGCTAACATTTCACACAGAGTAAGAGTGCCTTCTACAAATACCTTGGCACTTAACTGGTATCCTGCAACACAAGCAGCACCCATTTTAATCACCCCTATCACCTCTGCATCCACATGGGCCAAAATGACTACAGAAGAATCTGCCCCAAGTATTGATACAGTCAGTGGTTCCCTGTCACTCTTCAGCTGGACTTCACAGAAACCATTTCCACCAGCACTACAATTATCTGGCTGTGAACTACTGACTTGACACAGCTGCATTCATGTTAGCTTTGTCACACATCTCCAGTTTACCTTTTCAACCAAAACATAGTTATCACTTCATTTTTTTCTTTTCATGAAATATTTGCCTGTTTTTAAAGAAAAGGTCAATTTAGTTTATGATGGGTTTGTCTGGGTGTGTTCCAACTCAATTAATGGGCAGTTTAGTCTTCCAAGTTCCAATTTACAACCAGGTTGTACCGTAACTGAATTAACAAGCTGCCTGATCATACCTCAACAGGATCTAACAACATTTAGCCCTGAGGAATAATGAAAGGATTTACCCTATTGACCATCAGATATTTCCAACAGCTTTTCCCTTTGTGAAAACATATGCAGATAAATTTTAATCCTGTACTGTTTGAATGCTGTAATTACAGAAAACTCATTGTTAGAAATGCCAAAATTTACAAAGAAAACTCCAGTCATGAAAATACTTTCCAGTGGGATTGTCATGAAGCTTCTTGTCAAGCAATAGAATTTATTCTTGTTGTTTTAATAAAACAAGAACTTAAAAAAAAAAAGAAGCACACATCCTTAATGTGACTTACGGAAATATATGCATGGGGGTGGGGGTTGTGGCTTTTTTGTTGTGTTTTGGTTTGGTTTTTTTTTCAGTTCGGCTATGCACACAACAGACTTAACAACAATCCAACACGTACAGAGTCTCAGAAGAGATGAGGCAAAGAATAGTTCTGGATTTTAAAATATTTAAAGAATCTTGTTTGAAAAACTGTAACAAGCATTATAAAACCTGGACTCTAGCTTCCCATCCCTGGAGTCTCTATACATTCAAGTCAGTGACTTGGAACAGTTCAGATCTTCCAGTATAGGCTGACATCACAGCCACTTCTACAGGAAGACGTTCGTGTCATTCATGACACACAACAAAATGATATTATAGGCACTTAAGGTACATGTGAGCTCTTTATACCAACTAACCTTCAGGACCACATACTCCTGAAGAAATTAAAATTAAATGATCACAGCTTTAAAATGCTGGTTCTACAAATAGTCCAGAGTATGCATCTCAGAAGACTGAGGTGTTATGATTTCTTACTATTAAGCCAAGCAAACATTAGTTCAATTTATATTTATTCCCCATATGAAGCTGGAAATGTTTCAAGTATTTAACTGCAAGATAAAATTTCAAAAAAAAATGAAAATAATTATGTATTCAGAGGTATTAAAAATTATGTACTCAGATGTATGAGAAATATCTAACACCAACATAAATATATATATATTATGGTTCTTATGCTTTATTAGATTTTCCAATAATCCAATTCAATTAACATTAGCACTAGCAATTAGCATGCTGACAGGAACATCAAGATTGGTCTCCAAATATCTCTGCATGTCATCATTACGGCTGTTCATGTACTTCAAAAAGAAGATTAAAAGCATGATTGAAGAGGTTGTTAATGTATTACAGGAAGGTTCTTTTAGTACATATGGTTGTACAAAATCTCATTTTGTTGATCCATCACTTTTCTGATTAGTCTGATGAATGAAGCATTGACTGATGTGTAAATACTTCTGTGGTATAGCACAACTGTGTCCATTTAACAATTGATCAAAGACCATGACATACTTAGAAAGGTATCGTTTACTTTTGCTTATCAGTTTGCTTAGCAAGAGTAAATTCTCAGGCTCCCAAAAATGAAATATTGCAACATAACATGATAGAAATGTCTCATTTTGATTTATTATAATTTGACTGCCTAAACACACTTTAAATACTATATTTCCAGATGACAGTAAAAGCTGTAAATGATTTCTTCTTTTCACTGTCAGTTTAAACAAACTGAAGGCCAAAACCTGTTTTAACTTTCAGTAGTTAGTATTTTTTCTCAAAGCTCATACCAGAAATGGTAACTTTCTCTTCCACAGATATTATGTAGCATTCGTCTACATCATATAGTAGCTTTTGCCTTTCAATCAATTTTAATTCACATTAAAAACTATGTCTGATGTAAAATAAAAAATGCTTTATGAAAATAATCTTATAAGCTTACCATAAAAAGTAAAGGTTAGTAAGTTTACCATCTTTTAATACTTTCACTATTTATATAAAACAAAAATACTTAAAAAGCCCTTTAAGGTATGTATGAAATATTACTAGGTAAATAATTATATGGTACAAAATTAAATTAATCCATTAATTTTATGCAAATGCTCATAACTAATATCTGTCTTCGAACTCGTTCCCATTGACTTTAACATTGCAAGGTTAAGATCTAGAAATAAAAAATGCATGACTATTATATTACTACAATGTGTTCTGGTTTTCCTAACTATATAGCTTTGAAACAACAATCTTCATATTGTATGTAGCTTAACAAATACCCAAAGGGAGAGACAGCATTTGTCCCCTCTGCAATGGAGGAGCACTTCTGCTGCAGACCTCCAGCTGGAAATCTCAAATGAAGCTTACTCCAACCCTCTCAAATAAAAATGGCATTTTAATACAAAACCCCAGTACAGTTTCCCAGCTGTTTTAGCTGCAGTCAGAATACCTCCTATTAGATAAAAGCAGAGGTTGCATAAATCTCAGCCCACGTCTCACTTTTTTTTTTAATCATTTTGTGCACAATTGTGAGGCCTAGGCATCATGTACTTAAGCTCAGACAGATTCACAAAAAAATGCAGCCTTATGCACTTTGGGAGAACCCAACACATACTGCAAAGGAAAAACAGCAGGGGCCCAACTCTGCTTGGATAAGACTCCTGGCTATGCTGAAGAGCTGAAAGATTATACCTGTCCACTTTCTCCTTTTGCAATTATGGTAGGCAAGCCTGATACACCTCTTTCATATCCACTGCTGTCACTCTTGGGCTTACAGACTTACTGCTTGAAATGCTGCTTATCCGCGTATTAAAAGACAAAGCCCAGCTCTGCAAAGGGCTACCAGCGTGAAGCATACAGGTACATAGAACTCCTCAATCTCCATGGTACCAACTGTCTAAATATTTTTAAACTCTAAAAATTTGTGCAAGTTAGATGGGCTTCTTGATTTTGAGTGTTTGGAGATGACTGGTTGGTTGGGTTTTGTTTTATTGTCAATCTCACATCTAGATGAAGAAAAAGGTGTTTGGCTCCCTTGACATTCAAAGCCTCATTACAGTTAAATTGTACACAGAGCCTTGTGCCTCAGAGACTACTGGTTTTTAGCTGCTGTTGTCTCAGTTACATAGCCTCCAAAGAAAAAAGCTGGGTACTGGGAATTTCTTTTTAAACTTGCTCAGAACCAAATGGAACTGCAGAATTCTACATCCATGTAAAAGATGGCAAAGCTTCTGTTTAACCAGTTCAAACTTAACACGTAAGAAAAGTCACTCTGTGTCCTTACTGACTCCCTTGCCTGCAGCATGCTCACGGCAGGGAACTTCTGCCTTTAAAATTTCACGAGAAGACCCAGTGGCTACCCCATGGCTTCCTCCTGCTTTTCACAACTGACAAAATTAACTTTTATCAGCTACCAATACTCTTACATTACACACAGACTCAACTGTGGGGATAAAGCAAAGACTAGGTCATTTAGCTGCTGCAAAGTCAAGAGTCAAAAGGGTAGCATAAGGATTTATTTCAGAGTACTCATATTTGCATCCCTAGGATTATTAGTACTTAAGTGTTTATTTTTCCCTTCAGCAACTCCTCTGCTAAATGAAGTGGATTTTTTCAAATGAGACACTGCTTGTCTTTCAGTCACAGCATAATGCAGTCTAGGCAATAAATTCTTTCCTACTGTGTGCTTCGCAATTACAGTTCCTCATCGATATCATAACTCAACATGGTAATAAAATATAAACAGTATTTATCTAATGCCTGTGGACTGAAACTTTTCTTACACTCTTGAAGTAAAGCAGAAGTTAGCTGGTTTAGAGGTTATTGCCCAGAGAGGTTGTGGAGTCTCCTTCTCTAGACACTTTCAAGACCCACCTGGATGTGTTCCTGTGTGGCCTGCCCTGGGTGATCCTGAGCTGGCAGGGGGGTTGGACTCGATCTCCAGAGATCCCTTCCAACCCCTACCGTTCTATGATTCTATGATTCTGAAACGTACCCAGACAAGGAGCAACAGATTTCTTTTCACTGTTCCACAGTAGCCCAGCATTCCAACTATGATGAGGAAACAGCAGACTGTAATCATGACCGGGTGGACCACAGGAAAGTAAGTCAAAATGACAGCCTCCTCCACCCTAAAATCAATCAAAATTGTAATGAAAAAATACATAATCACACAAAAAACAATACAGAAGAAAAAATGTAACATAACCATTAAAACCAAAACCGGTGTATTAGCAGATGTGTTCTTTCCAGCACCTCATATATTTCACAGAAATCTCTTCTACGTGGTTTTCAAGTCAAATGCTGCATTCAGGTCCCAGAAAGTAATGCATCATGCGAAATCTCTTTGGAGTGAAGGCAATCTTTCTGTCCTGCCATTGCACAGTACGTAGCACAATGAGGCCCTGTTCCATCACTGTGGCTCATAAGCACTGCTGTAATAAGACTAACAGCATTCTAAATCCCTGGACTGAATAAAGTATTCAAAACTAAACCATAATATAATACGGTTACATGTTGGCAAAGGGCCAAAAATATGATACCTGTCAGAAGAGAAAGGCATAGGAATAAAACAATATTGAATTCATATCTTTCCCCCTTCTCTAATTTCAACCGATGCCAGAAATGGTGGCAAAAATACACCACTCAACAAAACAATAATTAGCTTAAATGAAGGCTTCTTAATTCTAGAAATCCTAATTAGGAAACTTGCCATAAAGAGTGAATGACATATACCACAATCAATCACCCATACAGATTAATAGGTTTAAGGAAAGCTTTACCTTGTTTCTGCCGTTAAGGTGAGAACATTATTCAGGTAGTCTCTCATCCAAGCAGAAACACCTAATACGCTGATGGACATCAACTAAAAAGAAAAGATTAAGTTATTTATCATGTATTTTAGAAAAAAAATGCAAGATCATTCATAATTTAGTTACAGCATCAATCATCAGTAATATCTTTCATACATTCATTTATCTGAACGGCACAGTGTCCCTTGAACTGCACTTCTGTATGCTCAGAGTTGGTTTGTTACCCAGGTATTTTGGGAACTGGTGACAATAATCTTCTCTTCCAGTATGCTTAATTAATGCTTTGGAATACCTTCTCTTCCACTCACTGATGCCACTGCTGGCTCAAGTGCCATCATGCATAATGTACCACAAAAACAACAGGAAGGGTTTGGTAAAATCAACAGCTCTTTCAGGGCTCACAGGTAATATCCACCAGTCAGTATGAAAACATGATGCCGTGCTCAGGTACACGGCCAGTGAAGAATAATCTGAAGCCCCATACAGGATACAATGGTACTGATACACTGACACATTGGAGAGGACATTTATCTTGGGGTTAAATTTAGAGGAATCTGATTATTCTTCTCCTTCTGATAAAGCTACACAATGAAAATGATGCCTCAGTTTCCTGAAGCATTAAATGACAATAAAAATTACTGCACTTCAATTATAAATCCCAGATCATCAAAGTGTTTGGGTACCTAACCTGCCAGGCACTGGAGAGGCATAAAGCCACTATGCTTTCACCACGACTGCTCCTACAGCAAGTAAATCCCCAAGACTGAACCGACCTACAATTGCCATCACCTCAGCAGACCAGGATTTCTGACATCTGATGCCACTGTCCAGTCCAGAACACTTGGGATCTACCAGTAGAAGCTCGCTCTCTGAATTTCTTGAGAAGCCGATTCTGAACGATGTGGTCAGAACATACCTTCCACACTGTGACAGCACCTGCTCTTCTGCTGCTGTATCAGAGGTACCAGTAAAGGACAAGGCACTCTTTACAGCACTCGCCTGTGTATTTTGCATTTAGCTTAGTCAGTATGACCTTCCTCCTGAAGGAGGGCTCACTTAACAGTGACAGTCATCCTCACTTTTGTGCATGCTCTCTGGCCTCAAGAGTACCTTGTGTCCTCCTGCACACGTAGGATGGATGAAGCCCTCCTCCCCAAACAGAAGGTGAGAGATGTAGCTATAAAGTCCTTCAAGGAGAGGAGAGAACTGCTAAGCTTTTCTACAAAAATGGAGTTAAGATTACAAATGCCACTGCTTACTTCTCAAGCCATTTCAGGGAATCAGATGGTTTATTAGGCACTAAGAAGAAGTTAGGAATTTCAATCTCACATAGGCACCTTAAGGCTGAACCACAGCTCAGGGGTGAACCTGGCAGATGCAGGACTGGAGATCTTAGGGAGACCTAAGCATGCTGGCTTTTCTGAATACTACTGTTTTCATGCACTGTATAAGTGGATGCCAGGAAACCTCAGCATTGTACCAACAGATTGATTCTTAGAGCAGTGAGAAGAGCTAATCTCCCCCATTGCCTTCAACGGCTACCTTCCCACAGACCCTCGTATTTCCCTAAAGTTATTGTGAAGAACAAGTTAACTGGTTCAAACTTAACATGTAAGAAAAGTCACTCTGTGTCCTTACTGACTCCCTTGCCTGCAGCATGCTCACGGCAGGGAAATTCTGCCTTTAAAATTTCATGAGAAGACCCGGTGGCTACCCCATGGCTTCCTCCTGCTTTTCACAACTGACAAAGTACAGGCACTGCCCTGGTTCTGGGCAGTACCAGTGAGAGCCTTGGGTGCTTGGCATGCTGCAATCATAGCTCTGAAAACTATCACATGTCCTTTATGCTCTCTAGGTTCTATTTTGGCTGGCAGAATAGTAGGAATAAAGAGAATTTTCTGTTGTGTTATTTGCAGGAAACTGTAGGAGCAAGGAAAAAAAGATGACTACAATCTCCTCCTAGATAAACTTAACAATGGCTACTTCCTTGGAAGAAAGCATCAGACAAATATACCACACAAGCAATAAAAAGCATGCTTCTAACAAAACAAACCAACCAACGAAACAACCAAACAAAAAGAACAGATATAAAGAAGACTACAAGCAGACAGTCTACCTTCTTATGGACAAAAGCAGTAGAAAACCTTTTTAACCCTCCAGGTCTCCCAGTAATGCCTGCTGATACACACCCAGAGAAAGTGTTAGTTCACATTTCCACTGTTTATAGTAAAACACAATAAATTTGGTTACTTTGCTCTAAAGCAGTGGTGCTCAGGAGCGAGAAGTCCATCAAAACCACACTCCTCAGCAACTTGTAGTAAGAGCCATGTGGTCCTCCTACAAAAAATATACCCAAAAAAATTTCACTTGCTAATTAACATTCTTCCTCCCATACCAGACTGGGGGACTGTACAGTCCCCACTCTCCACTAGGAACCCACAGGTAGGATGTGTTTTCTTTCAGCTTTCTGTGTGCAGTAATACATTCCTGTACAGCAATGAGAGGAGGTTGATTCCTTGGAAGAAGGCAAGAGATTGCTTCTTCAGTGGAAGCAAGAGTTGTCAGGCAAGAGGGTCATTACAAGGATACTGGAGCCTGCAGGTTATTCGGAGTCAACAGGAAGATCACAGAGCTATCAGTTAAAAGGCAGAGAGAAAAGAAAGGACTGCCTAGAGACCAAAGAGATGAGCAGAGTCCTGCCACTGACAGAATCATTCAGTTTGCTAGAACAAAGGACTTGCCTACAAAAGCAAATCAGAAAAAAGAAGTTTTATTTCTACTCTGCACACCTAAGTAGTTTTGTCTACCTAGATATGTATTTTTGCCGACAAAAAATCAGGGAAGGGAAGCTCTAGGCTGTGGGAAACTCCAAGATGTGGCCCACACCTGATTCCATGACTTCTACAGAAATGCTTACTGACCATATAATGGAACATGACTCCATTTTCACTTATCATGAACAGCAACTGGAAGAAAAGGACTGCTTCCTCTCACCTAGAAAACATAACCTTCATATGTAATGTAACTACATGAACACTATTTCAGTTCATAAGAATAAACTCCCTGGGAAAGGTCTCTCACTTCACTGAAAAAGTTTTTAACCATTTAGGTCCCCTGGCTGTTCTCCTTCAGTGTAAGCAGCTAACAGCCAATTACTACTGTTTCTTGCTAGATATAAATTACATGCAAGAAAATTCCTCTGTAACCTCTATAAGAGCCAATCTACAGCTCACCGACCCTGTGCCCTGAATGATCTCACCACCATTAACTCCTTCATGTTTTAGTGGCTTCTGCCACACTTACAATGTATATACAGACTTGAGGATCTTGGAGGTCTTTTCCAGCCTTAACAATTCTATGGTATCACCACAAGAGCTCTCTCAGCATTACTCAAAAAAACATACACACACAATGCCTTACCTCGCTACTACACATATCTTATATGCAGATTAGCTCTGCAACAACCTCCTGACAAACCAGACAGATTCCTTAGGAGGTGCCCTTGGCACCTTATTTTGAAGAAATTACTTTGGGAATTATTACTCTGAATGACCTGAAGGCTGTATTTTACAGCACATAACCAAGAAACAGCTTGGTAGCTCTTCACTAGCAAAGCAAAGAACTGGGAAAAAAAGTTGTATCCCTTCCGATCAGCAGAAGTGAGCTTCTGGTCAAGAATATCCTGACAGATGAAAGATGTATTTGCAACACCAGACTGTCCTGCCTAATAATGGCTGTTGTTTCATTTAATGACAAAAGATTTACAAACAGTAACCCATTAGTTGACTTGTTCGCATGGCCCATAATCACAGGGGAATCAGGAGAACACCAACACACACAGTTGACCTCCACAGCCTCCCACTTGTGACTCAACAGGCGTGTGTGCTGCCCTGTAAAAGTGCCAAGCATCCTCAAGTGACAGCTAACATCAAGGAGGCTCCAAGCACCCACCACTTCACCTATGGCAGAGGCAGCAACAGTAACAACCTCCCCCAAAATCTTGGTGTACATCCAAACCTAAGAAGAGCTGTCACATCACAGCAATTCAGTGCCACGCGATTTTCAAGGAGTCGTGGGCAGGGGGAAGGTCCTGATTAAAGTTTTTGTTGGCTCATTTGGGGGGATGCAAAAAAGGCAGCCTTAAAAAACTGGCAGCCTCTACTTCAGTCGTTGTTTTGTAACTAATTTAGCTGTAAAATACAGTTAGAAATCTGTATCAAGCAATCAGATGAAAGAACACAAGTTTATGAGAAATAAAACTACCAAGATAGTTCTCACCACATTAGCAGTTACATTATTTCACCCAGAAGTTCTCATCCAAGCTTCTCTGATGACAGCCAGTCTGCTGTGCTGTAAACATAATACGATAGCAAGCAGTAAAACATGTTTATTTGTTGCAGCTGGCTGCACAAGTCACTATGGGTTTCATTGTGAACTGTCACAGCATGTTATACAGCCATCAACATGACACTGAAGAGTTTACAAAAACTGCCTACTGTCATACACTATTTTAAATATATTTTCGGAGTGATTAAACTAAGGTAATAAATTATCATTTTATATACAGGCAATATGCAGATCACAATGATGTATTTCCAAACTAATTTATAATTCAATGTTTCTAAAGCTACTAGAGCTTTCTCAGACAACTGAATTACAATATCCAACAATGACTTAAACTGTTAGGAGTGGTCAGTTCCAAGCATTGTTTAAATTGTCTTTGGATCTCTCTTACATAAATTATGCATCAAAATGAAAATATCATATCTTTTTTCATCAAGTATATATATTTAAGCCCTTATTGTGACAGTCCTACTCCCAATATCTGAGGCCATACCTAAACTGGAAAATGAAATTGCATTTTGAATTAATAAACGTACGTGGAGTTCTGTCTTCGAGGGCGCGAGACCAATTGCTGACACCATTTTTTCATCATTTCTTTCATTCAAACATTTCAACAATCAACTTCTGACAAAGTTGCCACATTCAAATTTGAGAGAAAAGGGGTTTTTTTCCTTATTAAATTAGAGAAAATATTAAAACTATCTTCCATATAAAAATCACACACCATTCCAACAGATGGGGCAACAACAGATGGGGCAAAAAACTTCAGGCCACACTTCGGTACCTGTATGAAATACTGACTTGCAGCACTACTGAGCAACAGGCTTTGCAGAAAAAGTTTCCATCTGCAAGGAAATCACTTCCAAGGTTTGACAACATTAATCAGAATACGTCCTTTAATTTTAGTAAAGAAAGAAACCTTGAGAAAATTTTCCAGTTAAAATTGATTTGGGTAACCTGAGCTGTGACTTACCAAAATGTGGGGTTGGGAGGGTAAATCACTACAAGGTCATGAACAGAGCATGTTGCAATGCTTTCACAGGATTTTCACAATTTGGTTCAATATTCAGATCATTGAACAAACACAGATACTCAGATCCCTAGATAAACAGATGACTACATTTTTTGGGGGAAAGAGGGGTGTAAGGGCAAAGGCGAGCAGGACAAGGGGTCTTGTTTTTCTCTATTACCTGGCAAAAGCATTGAAATGTTTAGAGAAAGAAGGGTGGTCTATAAAAAAATAGAAATTTCTCCATTGCCCACTAATGCACCTTATATTCTACAGACATGCTAACATTCAGTTTTAGTTTACACAGGGTTATGCCTTAGTCTCCTCCCACTTGCAAACAGCTGAAGCATGTATTTATTTGCACTTTGAATCTGGGTTTGCTTGCACAGCTGCAACACTGAGTTAACAACCTGCTCCACGTTTGGCACAGGCTGGAACTTGCACACTTTGCAATAAGGCAAGTGCTGGAGCATTGACAGGCTGCTAAGGGGTCACCATGTAAGTTTTCTATCAGTTGGCCATACAAGGCTCCTACAGCAACACAGCATAAAGAACAAATACAAGCCCAAATATGTAAACAGACTGAGGTACAGTTCATCTATCAGCCAGTTCTAATAGGTCTCAGACCCACATACCAACTGCTGGGCAGTGTAGCCCAAGGGTACATTAAAAGCAGAGGGATAGGTAAGTGCAGGTATTTCTGTGTCAGTTCTCACTGTGACTATTTGGGCACTGCAGTTCTTGTTAGGACATGATTTGTGCCACTCTTCTGTCAAAATTAAACACCTTGCTGTCAAGAGACCTTTTGCCTTTGAAGAGGCAGAGCTATGTCCTGCTGATCGTGAGTAATTTACAGCAATGCTCAAAGCTCAAGTGTCCACATCTGTATTGCAAGCCATGTCAAGATGATATGCCTTCACATACACACAACATACTCTTAATTCTGTTCCTGTAAGAGCTTGTTTTTGTTCACAGACAGTAGTCAAGAATTATTTTTAAATCCAGGGCATAATAACTGGAAGATCCTTATGAGAAAAGGATATGTATTTCCTATGATCCACAGGACTTACACATCATCTGAATGTGGGTACACCACTTAACTTGCCTGTTTTACATGAATACCCACGAGCACATGAAGATCACTAAAATAAGTCTGCATTTTGAACTAAATTACACATTCCTATAAAACTGCACAAAATTAAACTGTCTCCTATTCCTTGGAAAACAGCCACAAGACATTAAAAAATTGGTATTATACCTATGACCCGTGCCTCATGTCTACCACAGGCCCTTGAGATGATGGGAACTGTTGAGGAATCAACACCTGAGGACTGATGAATAACTGGGTATCTATCTTCTACAGAAAGAGAATGCAATTTTAAAGAAAAAAAAACAAAACAAAACAAAACTAATGCAGGCACCTACAGGCGTTATGGGCCTTCCCAGTTCTGCTGGAGGTTTACTGGTATGAGCAGTTCATCTTGGGCTACTGCCTCAAATCTAATCAGCACGGGTTTGTGTCTTCTTCCTCAAATTAGATGCAGTGAGCCCCACAGAGTTAATCATGAGGATTACCTCAAAAAAGTCTGTGTTTTCACTGATTTCTGAGTTTAATTAAAAATTAAGAAGCATATTAATGTTATTTCTAACATTAGGGTAGGGTTTATTTTTCCTTTTCCATCACATCAAGCCACTCGCTTTTCCAGAACTGTTTTTCAGAGACTCATCTGCCAATTCAGTGTTGACACACCATGCAGAGTGAGCCACGTCAGCTACAAAGATACACATGGGATAAAGGATACATAGAAGTAGATATAAAATTGACTTATGGCTGAACTCTAGTTTGTTAGGACATGATCTGGTAACGTAATGATGTTACATAAATAATGCAGACTAAAGACACCAAAAAGTAAAGGATTTCTCACAGACCAGAATTAAAAGTATTTCTGGTCCTTTAAAACTCCTCCTATAGCTTGCTCTGCTGAATTCATTCCTGTAAAAGACACCATATTCCCACAGAAGCTGGAGTTATTCTTGCATGGATTTTAGGTATTTTCTTTACACAAGAATGCTAAGAAAATCAGGTTTCAATTAGACACATGTACACTGCAGTCTTTAAAAATCAGAGTATAGTAGCTTAGAATGAACCCCATGTTTACACTACTACACGTACCCAACCAGACAGCATTCATTTCAATGGATATTAAATCACTGAAACTCCGTAAAAATTTGACTCTAACTCTACAAATTTCAAGTATCCACAAATGCCACCGATGCGAGTATAAGTCAGAAGGCAGAAGAAACACAACCTCTACACACAATCTGGTTCCAGGGAGGGAGGATAGAGTGATTTCTTTCTTATATCACAGTGCAATTAAAAAGAATGAGGCAAAAAAATTACAAGATTCAACACATACATCTGAGGTTGGAAAAAGAAGAAAACACAGTACGACTGCTTCCAACCACCTTTAGTGTTTCCTTGCACAACAGTAATATTCCCTTGCTCTAAATTCTGAGATGGTACACATTTCACATTGAAATCTCCTAGTTTGTTAAGTACTTAGAAGAAAAACTAACTGGAAGCTTGCTCCTCTTTCATTTTATGTGTTTGGTGCTTTTTTTTCCATTTTATTTTCTTGTTAACAACCCCCCAGGAGGGTTTATTGGCTGCGACCACATAGTTTCCATGAGAAGGTACTGCTAGGTAACTGAAAGAACGCTTAGGCACGGCTCAACAGAAACAGCATAACCCCAGGCAGAAAAACCTCGCAAGGGTTGATGTAACAACATCACCAGCTTGGCTCAAACTTCCAGTGACACTATTAATCATTGGTTAAGAGATCCTTACTACCTATGACAATCATCTGCAACTTACAACTCTGATTTGCCCAAGCCGCTATAGTACAGTTCATCCTCAATTACAAGCAACAGAGCAGCAGCTGCTCCTCCTTTCTGCCTCACATGGTTACCAGACAAAAAAATAGCTATACTTTGCCTTTTTATTTCCCCATGAGAAAACTGACACAAAATAGTCCTTTTACTTGCATCTACTACCAGAAGCCCGAGGGGCCACAGCCCTTGGTTAACCTCCTGTGTTATGCCTGAGCCATGATTACGGGCTGGCAATGTTCTGCAGCTGAAGGTCTCCCTCATGAAGGTGGTTTAACTGGGAAAGAGACAGCGGCAAATTACAGAAGATCAATGGCAACATCACAAAATGTGGTGACAAGGATATCTGTGAGGGCAAGTTACACTTGATCAAAATGAATGAATATGTTCAAGTTACATCCATGATCACTACTGAGCTGGAACAGTGTCAGGAGCCTGCTGATACAGGAAAGCCCCACCAGAAAGAATGACCTTATAAACTGTGTAAAACACGTTTGGAGAGCTATCAAAACTACATCTCTCCAAGTCCTGCCACATGCTATCTACAGACCATAAAGATCAGTATTGCCACTAAGAACAGAAAATTAGGAAGTGGTAGGAACATGTCTTTTCTCAAGCACCACTAAAATAATTTGCTTAGTTAAGCACCAAGTACTGTGCATGCAAATCACACATTTTTGGAGGTCTCCTCTTTCTATCGGGCTATCCAAAATGTACTATGCTGCAAAAAGCAGTGTTAGAGTGTAAGACAAGAAACCTCTAGAGATCAAGTTGGGTCTTTCATAAATTACTTTAAGAAGTGATGCTCATTTATATATGAGGATGGCAGAAGAAAGAAACCAAATGTTAATGGCAGGATTTAGTCTACAGGATATTCCTTGTCCAGGGACATGGTCAATAAAAACCCTTATGAAATCAGAAGACTGAGGAGGTCCTCAAACTACAACTTGCAGAGATGCATGATTCAACTGACCTTCGAAACAGCTTCCAGGTATCATCAGGTCTATTACCATGGTCAGTCACTTAACGATGTATTTATTCCCACCTCAGAAGAAAAAAAACTTGTCAAGATCTGCTGCAAGTTGCAGCTCCAGAATTACCAATCCATTCACATCCACAAAAGCAGTGGTTTTCTGGAGCAATAAAGGCAGTACATATTTTGGTTCATTATCAAAACAGGATGAACCACTAAAGCAGAGACTCGGGCTTCCAGTTGTCTGCTTATGAATTATTTACAGCTAAGCAGCCTTCAGGCCAAAAATGACAAAAAGTGTAACAAACCACATTGCCTGCCTACGTCTCCCACCACACAGGTATATCACCCCATCTACCATTCCACATCACAGCTCATCAGCTGAGCCCAGTAAAAACAATTCTATCTAAATAGACAACACGCAGCTCTAGCCATAGGACAAATGCTTGGAAGAAGCTACAAGGATGGCAACAGAGTAACTGATAAAGTTCTCTCACTTCTCTACTTCTGTAGGCTCCAACAACAACCAAATTATGAAGACACTAGTGTGCTGTGGCAACCATCCACATCTTAAGTTTTTTAGCAATATAGATGGTCAGATAAGACAGTTCTGTGTAACTTAAGCTTCACATGCACTAGTGTGGCCTCACCAGTCTTGCAATGACAAATACTGGAGTCACATCATACACTGTGACAGCTGGCACAGGACATGCCTGAATCTTATTTTATGTGTTCCTTTCTAAGAGGTTGACAATCAGAATGTATCAGACAGCTACTACTAGCTCTTGCATGGTTTTTGTCAGGACTTCAAAAGCTTCAAGCACGCAGACTGAAGAGAAAGCAATCCATTCTGCACAACATGGGGTTAGACCTACCACTGGACAACACTCCAGTGAAACAAGGAGAGAATGTCACCCTATTCCAGCCAAGACCCTCAGTGAAAACACGATTTTAAAAAGTCAACACATGCTGTTTGCACATCTTCACTGTTTCCAGACAAATACTGATAACTGATACAGACACTGGGCACGTTATCAACAGGCTTGAAGTCATTTGGAGGCAACAGCCTGAGGAGGGGAGGAGAGGGAAGGGAAAACATAAAACTGTCCAAGATTGGGCTTGAAGAGAATCACACATATGCATCCCTAACCAGGAGGTCTGAATCACAGCACTGCTCTTGTCTTAACCCATTGGGATAGAATCCACCATGCTCAGGGAGGAACACGGCTGCACATTTTCAAGGAGCTGATTTAATCTAAACTTCCTGACATCCAGCCCATAACCTGGTTTGGTATTTATCCAAGTAAGCACTAACATAAGCAACAGGCCAGCTAAAGCTTTCCAAATGGAAGGAAGAGCAGTGGAAAGGTGAAATCACAGCCCCCATGCCCACACCATTGGGCAAGCACCTGCTGCCAGAGGAACTTGTCACAAGAAAATTGCCACATGGGACAGAAAAGGCAGTAGCAAAACTCCCACTGAGCCCAACAGGAGAAAATTCAACCTCTGAGAGAGGAGATATGGCAGATTTCACTATGACAAGCAGCTAGAAGCAGATTTGTATTTAGCTGTTGAATACACATCTGAAGAGGACCAGATAAGAAGCAGAGAGAGTTGTTTGGTTGTTGTTTTGTTTTACACACACATTCCTCCAAAGAAGTCTGATGTAACCGCAATACATTCAACTACCCGCTCACTACACACCCTATTTCTTACTACAGTTCTGGCAGACTCAGGTTATTTTGTTTGTTTATTTGGTTTGAACCAAATCACTGCATTCATCTGCTTTGTAAATGCAGAGAACTCCAAATGGACTGGACGATTTTTCATTTCAAATTACTTTAATTTTATATACATTATGGAACACAGCTTTAATTCTTTGCAACATCTGTGGTGCAAGTCATCTGCTATACTGGCATTTATTACTTAATTACACATTCACATCCTTCAGCATTATACAGACTTCACTGAGATGCCTGGGTGTAATTTCCAGTGTCCTGGCCTCAGCTAGAGAGATTAATTACAGACATTTTTTATATTTTGGACACAAGCAAGAGAAATCACCATTTTCTTCCCTAGGACTTGTCATACCACCACAGACTCAAAAGATCCTATTTCCTGTATGACTAGAGAAAAGCAAAACAAAAATTACAACAAACCAACATACTTCCTAGTTAAGTGTGATCTGAGACATCATTATTTAAGGGGTAGCAAAATCTACAGTATGAGAAATTACTTCTAGTCATGAATGCTTTAAACCAAATCTGGGCCTGAATTAAGAATGAACAAAGTTAACAGCAGCACCACATTACAGATGTGGTTAGTGCTGTTACACTGCCTAGCTCAAAGGTGCTGTGCAGCTCTGTGCCTGAGGTCACAACAGAAAACACACATGAACAAAACAATGAAAAGCAGGCAGGAGCATTCTGACATAAAAAGGAACTTAAAATTTGAGTAAAGAGGGCAGACTCATTTGAATCTCCCAGGAGACCTTGATCTCCCTAGAGAGGAACTGCAAAACTACACACTAGTCCCATCCAAATAGAAGAGCAGACTTTCCTACACAAAGGTGGCATCCCAGGACTGAGAAATGAAGAACTCGGCTCCAGCATCAAGGTCCCCCCACAAACACAACAGATCAAGTAACACAGTGTGAGGGTATAACCTGTGTAACCTGGGTACCACCTGAACGTCTGCTTCAACTATAAAAAGCTGTTGATGAATAATAAATCTGATGGGACACAGCAAGGGAAAAGAGCAGAGTAAGTTTAAGGGGACAAAGACAGTGGTGAGTTAAGGTGTGAATGGAAACAGATGAGGACCCAGCAAGGCAGAAATCACGGAAAAAGAGGAAAGCAGCAAAAAGGCGAATGGCAAGACGGGATGTTTCCAACCATGTGGACGCCCATTTACTCAACTTTCACAGTATCTGGGTAAAAATTCAAAGCTGAACTTAGGTCAGCTGAACCCAAGCAACCTTCACCTTAAAAAAAAAATGTACAGGGTTGTAGATTTTGTACACTATCCAATGAAAAACATGTATGAAGTGAGAAACAATTACGCATCCTTTTAAAAAAAAAATTCTTCCTCTCGTACTAAAAGCCTTTATTTCTACATGCACTACAGAAACAACCTTTTTTACCTCTATTAAACGCAATATACAAAGCTACATACTTCCCACAATTTGCAGATCACCTGCATTATATAAGAAGCACCATGCAGTACCAAATGCTGTTTAACAGTTTTCTCTCTCATTCATATTTTCTCCAGTTCATTTTCAGTAATCATGGGACTTCATCTCAACTCCATTATAAACTAAGCTTGCTCCCAGTCATGTATTATCCCTGCATCATTCAAGTCTACAGCACTTCAGGGGTCAGCCACTGTGAGCAGTTGTGGGATGTCATGCCTTTTGTCCTTTCATTCTCTTAACACTTATCCAGCATAAATCTCAACTACGGCAGTAAATCAGAATTCATTTGGCACAACACAGTGAGGATTCTGAGCGATTGCCATCATGCTGTTTGTCCAGAGCTGTGAAAGTTTAGGAGCAAGTGCTGATCACACCCACTTAACGCTGGAGAGCAAGAAACACTGCTGCTATAAATATAGCTTTGACTGAAAGTCTGAAAACAAAAGAAAGAAATCACCTCAGGCCTTGACCATCAGTTAGGATTTGATTTCTGAAAGCATAAGAAAAAACTCTGGGCAAGGCCTTCACTGAGCAGCTGACTGCTCTGATACCTGCAAGAGCCTGGAGTTCAGCTCGGGTCAGGGGAGGCTCTGAAACTCATACAGTCAGGATGCCACTGCACCCGGGAATGCTTCCCTCTCTACATGTTATAGGTGCACAAATTCACACGTGTCTTTATAACGCGAAGTTAATACCAACTCTATTTTACTTCCAACAAGTTTCCAAAGACTTCTTCCTTTATCGTTTTTTCCTTTTTTGTGATCAGTATTGCCTTATGGGAGCTGCCTGGCATGGGGTGTGCACCGGGAACACGAAGGTGGGCAACTTGTAC
>JANHFX010029643.1:8227-27272 GCA_027560015.1 Chloroceryle amazona
GAAATAAACTGTGATTTAAAGCTAAACAACTGATGGCAGTCAGGCAACACATCTGAAATTCAGAACCTGCAAGGGAAACGGGGTGACCGAGAGAGAAGACAGAAGGGCAGCAAAGACAGAAAACAAGTAGATGTGGCACGAAATGGACGTGTGTAAAGACAGACAAATGGAGCTGGAAGAGAAACATTGAAGGCTCCTTCTCCACAATGTCAGAATACTGGAAATATCTGAAAAATTCTTGATGGGAAACATGGGAAAAACAATGAGTTTTTCATCTAGCTTCGCTTTTTGAAATAGCTTTGTCTTAAATATTCAGGCATTCCACTGACCATGAAGTGCATACCGGGATCATTTAAATAGGAACATTAATGCACAGGAAATATGACAGAAGACAATTACAAATGCAAAGTGTAACAGTCTCATGAAAGATGATACTTGTGAAGTGACATTTAAATACATTTAAAAATAAGCAGAAAAATAATAAAAACAGAGGTTTTGTGCAGTTTTTGTTTTCTTTGGCTTTTTTAATTTGTTTGGGTTTTCTTTTGGTTTTATGGAGGTTTGTTTGTGTTTGTTCTATTGTTAGGAAAGGCCTGAAAGCATGGATTTTTTTCTTTTCCTTTTTAAGTCAATATATGCTGATAATCAACAGCTTTGCTTCAGAGATCAAGGAGGTGCAGGAAATGAAACCTGTGATACATAATTAGATTTTTAATTGACCTACTTTAAACTCTCAAGGTCCACCTATTCCTTAAAAAGCAAAACAAAACCCAACCCAAACAACCAAAAAACCTCAACAAAACAGAAAAACAAGACACAAAACCAAAACACCCCACCAAAACACCCACTGCTATGCACAAACAAGAGGAAAGTATTGTAGATGAAAGATTATTACCACGGATGATATTTACTCTAGACTCCAAATGACTATCCAAACTTCTCTAACTGAAGCTTGCAGTTCCTTCACCTCTGCTTCTCTGCTAATTTCAGTTTCAAAAAATATTATTTGCTCTTTGGGAAAGATCTATTTTCTTTCAGGACAATACTCCAAGGGACAATCCTTGCTATTGGATTCTTTATTTATTTGTTCCTCTTTCTTTCAGTTGTACCTGGTTCCAAGAGACTACTGTGAATGAATTTTTATTCTGCAGTTCTTATTTATTTTTAAAGATTTTGTCATGCATTGATTCATAACAGTATATAAAAAGGAGAAATAACAATAGGAGTAATCTAATGTGAACAAAAGATAAACAGCTCCCAAAACCTTATCAGAGGATGTTGTTATGGTTAACCATTATTTATTTGAAGCTGTTGCTTAAATGTGTTCTGGGAACCTTACAGACTAAATACTACAAGGCAAACACAGCAGCAAGCAAGCAACACAGAAGGTGGGTTTGGAACCGATGAGTAGCAGTAGAGTATTCGGCTAAACTAACAGTAAATCAGAGTAATGAATAAATATGGGGACCAAGTACTTGCAGAAAAGGGGCAAAAACAAAACCTGTAGCCATTTACTCGATGAGCAGGAGCTTGATCACTGCAAGTTGCTTTGTTAAGAGCACACCACAGCTATGCATGAAAGACAGAGCTGTAATTGCAAAATGGAGCATATTTTATGTTCTTTTATGTTATCCTGCACAAATGATACCAGCAAAATGAAAGTCACTGACTTCATCTGCCTCATACAAAAAGGCCTGCCGACAAGTCTTTTTAAGACAAGCTCTCAGAATGAGCAACAGAGATATAAGGGGCTTGCTTAGCAATTAAGCCTTAGTACTGAAAGAGGAGCTACAGAGTACTTTCAACAAAACCTACACACCTGGAAAGAAAAGCAGGCAAAAGAGAAGTCTTCACTCTCTTGGTATTTATATATAACAATTCTTCAGCTACCAGAGAACTCTATTCAGAGAACAGTAGGTCTCCAAGCACAGAAACCAAGTCAGCAGGATAAAAAAAACAAACAACCCAGATCCATTCAAAGACAGGAATACATAGAGATGCCTGGATTCAGTGAAAGAGAAAAAAAGCAGAGGAGCTAGGGATGGCACAAACAATAGAGTAACTGAACCCCAGTTCAGGTATTAAAGCCTAAGCACTGCTGCTCTTTTATAAAGGACAGAAGATCAGCAAAGATTTACTTGTAACAAAAATCCAACATTTTAATATTCAACATTTAAAAAACCAAAACACTAAATCACAAACTTTAACCACTAATGAGGAGATTCTGCTTCTAAGGAAAATGAAATTCAACATCCAAGAAATCACAAACAGTACTAGCGTTTCCTTAACATGGTAGCAACTCTTAAGTCTACAGCCACTAGGCTCTGGTATGCTCAACTGATAGAAATAAAACCCCAAACATTTCAGTAGAAGTTCACACTGAATAAATGTCCTTTAAGGCCTCACAATTTGATTAAATGAATATCCCATCGAGTTAAGTCTAATACAAAATCCTATGTAGTAAGAAACAGTGTGTGATTCTCAGTCTGCATTCATATAGAGAGTCATACCTGATCCCACAGAGTTTTATCTTTGGGCCAGAATCTGACATCATTGCACTGTCACCAACAGGATGGCTTACTTGGCAATTCTCATTTACCAAAATCTAAATCGTCTTTCAAATATTAAGAGTGCATCCTTTCAACAAGACATCATACAAATACATATATATACACACCAACCAACAGCAGTTCAATAGACTGTTTCACATAGGTGCAAGCCCCAAAGTTTCTTTATCACAGCAGCTTTTCAAGGGGTTTTTTTCCCCACTTTCGAAGCTCAAAGGCTCTGACACTGCTACTAGGCTGTGTCACTGATAGGAACAAGGAGATAGAAAGGACTAACACTTCTTAAAAATCTGCCTTAACAGGTCCCATGTCAGAATCCTACAAGAACAGAAAAAAATACTTTGGTGGGTTTGGGTTTTTTTTAATTTCCCATCCTGCAGACCTCACATGGTGCATGTGAGCTGCTTAGTGTTCCTCCTCAAACCGTTAATTATTTACCTCAGTCCTACTCCAATGAACTAGTAATACATAACAGTCAACAACATGTAATAATCCAAGTAGGATATGATAGATTATCTAAAACCAGACTTAGGTAAGTTTACCTTTGAACAAAAGAACAGGTGTCCTATAAAGCAATTTGTTTTTTCCTCATAAACTCCTAGTAAACAAAACAGACCCGAATGGGTGGTATTTTGCAAGTGGCTGTGGGTTCTTTGTTTGGGTTTCCTTTGAATTTGCGGGGGGGAGCTGTTTGTTTTAAAAACAAAACAGAAAATATTTTTATAGTTCTAGTACTGATGCTTGCCTAAGAATCAACTAAGGTCACCTAATCTGAAGCTTTCCTGAACAAAGAAAGCTTTTCCAAATAGGTGCTGGGAATGGAAGTGTAGTTAAATCAAACACCTCTACATAAGCATGTTGTTTACCTCTATATAAATCAGACTTAGCAGGAGTTGCTTAAAGCATCCCTGATGATTTTATCATTAGCTTCAGCTCATTAGGAGAGGTCCAACTGCCCAAGTACATATTAAAGATATATAGAGTAGAAAAATATACCTAACTTTTATGCACTCTTATATACAGATGTCACACTTCATGCTGGTGATAAAGACCTCTTGAGCTGCCTTGACAAAATACACTACTGGACAAAACGTCTGCATGCTGCAACAAATAAATGGGCAGTAGATTCCATCAACTGCTGTTTGCTGATGCATCTGAGGCATGTATCTTTCCAGTCTGAGGGTGTGGTCAGCAACTTCACAGGTTCTACAATTTCAACATTACAACAGAGAGATCACATATTTGAGTGAGAAAACAGTAGTCACATTTGTTTGCACTGGTCACATTCACAGCGCAAATCTGATCAAGTTGTAGAAGCTGCAGGATATTGAGAGACTGGGAGCTGAGGGGTAAGCAGAACTCCAGGAGCAGATGACTGGGAAAAGAGAGTGGCATTTTCACAGAGGAGACTGCTGGGATTAAGAAGAGGAAATGAAAGAGATGCTGCTGCAGCTGCCTGGCGTTCTAGAAGCAGCCCTAAACTATAGACATTTGAATTAATGAGATCATTGCCTGGGAGGAGTATATTCAGTTGTTTCTGAATTTCTTGCAGAACTTGCAGCTGACTTTGCTGATTCAGAAGCAGCATGTCCATATTTTCCCTCATTTTCTTCACTATACAAAGAGAAGAGAATGTTAATGCTTGCTATGTAAAACTACTTCACACTACAATTTAGAAACCTTTTTATACTTACACTCTTCATGAACAAGATTCAAGTGATCCATCTCACGATTCTCTGCACCAGATTTTTCATCATCTATATAATGTAAAGTTGTTAATTCAGAATGGTTGGCAGCTAAAAGGAAGACAGTGTTAAGTCAAGAGCCCACTTTATCACCAATTGCTAAGTCTACATTTTAAATATGCTCTCACACGAGGAAAATGCAGCTTAGTAACAACCCTTTCTCTCACTCACATTTTAAACTTAAAATCTCATTTAAGTCACATGTTGGCCCAAAGTAAGCCAAACAAGAACAAAAAGACTAGGCAGATATAGCACCCTGAAACATTAACAGATGGGTTTTATCCCAATTAAGATACCTTCCTCTTGCTTCACACCTTTTTTTTCCTGCGGGGGGGGGAGATCAGGGGAGGTGGCATAGAGGAGGAAGCAAAGCTGCTGTAAGGGAGCTGTTAAGGAATAGGCGAACTGAGATTATTTAGTAAAAATTTACTTAAATTGTAAGTATCTAAACCTCTTCTTTGAAATCGTATCAGATGCAGAAATCAAGTTTTATTCTTAATTCACACATTGCAAGGCCAATGTGGCTTCTGTTTGATCATAAAAGCAATTTTATTAGGTAGCTTCAATTACAATGATGTGGTAGTTTATAGCGCAACATACTCTGGAGTAACATTTTCTTTTCAAGCAGGTACAGTACTAGGCTGATCTGATATTAATTATTTTCCAACTGCCAGGGTAAAAATGAGACTTTTTTTTTTCTTAGTAATTATAAACTCTCACATCTGAAAAAGAACCCTATTAAAAGCATTAGGAGTGCAAAGGCCTGTTGTAGGGCTCATTAGCAGAGTTACTAGGCCACTTCTCTGTATCTAGGGTCCAAATGGTCTCAAACTCTACCTTAGGAATTTAGTATTGCAATTTTGTTGCAGCTTTATTAAGAATGAAGTTATAATGAATAATATCTGCATTGTTGAGATGAACTGCTCTTCTGCTGTGAAATTGCTCAGAAGAAAAAACAAAATATAATCCAAAAAAAATCAAAAAAAAAATCCCACAACCCAGAAAAAACTCACATGCAAAACACCTTCTCATATGGCCTCATGTCTTACTTGCCCTGCTGTTACATCATCTGGTGGCCAAGATTCCAACAGCCAGAATAATCCTATGGGTGGCTAGGCAAGACCCAAGATTAAAAATCAAAACATTTTTGACTAAGTATAAAGCCACTGCCCACATAAAGGTACAACAGGAAAAACAAAACAAAATGAACAACAAAACAATTTTTAAAAAGTAACAAAAAAACACACACAAAACACCCAACACCCACACCTAACAAAACTCCCATAATGACAGGTTTTATCCCAGAGTTTCTGGTCATTACAAGAACAGGAAGTATTGCAAAATTCAGAAAACTTCCTACTTTACACAATCAGCTTGTCTGACAGTTTAGGCTACACTAAGAGCATTGCAGAGGGATGGCCAGCAGAGGCCTCCCACTGCAGACAACAAAAAGCTGCTCGTTGATTATCCACATAGAACAAAAACTAGATGCTAGAAACTACCAAGGCCCCGATTCACGGTCTGAATCCCTTCCACTTTTCTAAGCTTTCTATTTTGGCAGCTTAAGCACTTCTGAAGATCAAGCCGATAGATCTTGGGTTAGACATCAGGCAACACTATAAAGCAGCAACTGTTGTGATCTGAGAGCTTTGCAGAGTCTAAGGTCCTAGGCAGCCTTCCTGGCAAAGTGTAAATTTCAACTCCGGCATTTTCAACACTTCCTAAAATAACAGAGATAAGTATACTGTATGGAAAGGGAAACAAACAAACAAACCCCGCTCACTCATATGCACAGCAAAGACAGGGAAGTGTTTAGGAACAAATGGAGATCACAGTATCTGGTACAACCCCTATGAGTCTGTACAGCTTGAAATAAAACTCAACAGATTTTGCTTCACTTACCTGCTGTGTGTTCACTGGATTTCTCTTCCAAATGAAACAGTTGATGTTTGATGAAGTTTGAGCACAGACGGAAGCTAGTTCCACACTCTGTACATCTATAGGGCTTCTCATCCATATGGACTCTCTGATGCTCGAAGAGAGCTGCACTTCCACTGAAGCTTCTCCTGCATGTGGTGCAGGAAAAGGCTGTCTTTTTTGCATGGGTTTTGCGGTGAGCAATAAGGTTTGAGGTACGGCTAAAGGTTTTCTCACATTCCTTGCACTTGTAAGGCCTCTCCCCCGTATGCACCCTCTGATGCACCACCAGGTTGGCCTTCCTGTTAAAGCTCTTCCCGCATTCTACACACTCAAACATTTTTTGTCTTGTGTGAGTTTGCAGGTGGTTCAAGAGCCTCCTGTGCCCCTTAAAGCCCTTCCCACACTCTGCACACTGGAAGGGTTTCTCTTCTGCATGCAGTTTCTGGCCATCAACAATGAGGGCGAGTTTCTTGGAGCTTCTGTCTTGGTGAGGAGGTTTATTACAATCTGCCCCTCTGTCTGGGCTCTGAGCTTCAATCAGCTGAGGCAGTGCATCTTGCTTAAGGTTGTTAGAGATGTCTCTCTCTTTCTTGTTGTCACTCAAAATGCAGTCCCCTGATGGAGGAAGAGAACAATCTAACACTACCCCCCTAAAACAGATAGACTGCTCCTTGTAAAATAATTTAATTTCTCAGACCTAGCATCAACTTGCACCAGATTTCCCTGTTCCAAAGGAGAAGGGAAGTGATGAAAACTGAGACAGGACAAGAAGGGAAAGTGGTGCGGGGAAGACGAGACATAAGAAATCTCTTTCCTTCCTTCCCTTCCCCATTTCCTTGTTCTTCCACCCCTCAGGGAATGGCAAAGGAAGACTGTCAAAGGAAGGGAAAAGAAGGTACTGAAACATCTTACCCATCACAAATACGTACTTTAAATCATTCCTTTTTTCCTACAGACTTTGGTCAAAAGCCTTCCAGCCTGCTAAATCAGTATTTAAACTCTTGATTTAAAGCTGTGTGTTTGGGTGGGGATGGTTCAACATAAAAAAAGTTCCCTTAACCTTTGGCAGGTAAAATCAACAGGGAGATTATGTTATCACTTATGTTAGTTAATATTTACTGAAAAGCTTTAAACTTCTTTTACAGGTTGGCACATCAGGGTTTTTTTCCCTAATTATCACAAGAACAGGTGTAATTACTATAGGGATACTGTATGTTCATGCATCAGAAGTCAGAGGAGTTAAATATTTATTGATAAAAGAATTACCTAACTGCCAATTACCCATTACTATCTCTTTCATATCTAGATCTATCATGACCTCTACTTTCCTTGTAGTGACAAGCTAAATAAATTGCATTACAAGAAAGCTCACAGGAAATACTTAAACACAGCCAGGTACTTTGCAAATGAGTATGTATGATCATGCACCCTATAGTAAGCTTTGGTTATCTTACTCTGATAAATTCAGCACTAATAGAATAAGCATCACCTGACACACTTATCCAAGCTTAATGTTTGCAAGCATCTTAAGGCGTTTAGTATTACTTCAAATAGAGGACTTAAGCATTAGCATCTCTGATCGAGCATTAAAATGTTTATAGTTACTCAAACCACATATACTTCAATTTAACACATCAAACTTAATTATTCCAGTAACAAACAAAGCAAAAAAAAAAAAAAAAAAAACCCACCAGGGTTTTCTACGTTCAAGGTAAAACTCTTCACATAGTCCTATCTCTATAACACTAAGGAATAAAATTCTTCAACTATGTGAACTTGAAGAGACAAAATGCACTCTATTTATATGGCCACAACTGCCAGTACTTAAATACCATCCATAAAACAAACAAACAAAAAACCCATGGCCATGCCATCATAGCAACCCAGGACAAAACAGACAGCTAAGAGGAGTGCCATGTCCCCAGCACTATGTGGCGGAGCCTCAAGCTTCCCTCGGGGATTGAACTAAGAGAGTTTGCTTCTCACCTGTATATCCTGCAATATCTCTCTTCCTAGACTCCTCGAGAAGAGAGAATAGGGACTCTATAACTGGCTCCATCTAGAAGAGATGAGAAGACCTGGAGTGTTAAACCTCACAGCCTGAACACCTCGTGCTTCTTCCCAACCCTTATTTAATACACCCCCGCCAGCTAACGGCTTCCCGCTTGCCTCCAGGGCTGCTCCCCCCCACACCTGGAAAGCCTCTGAGCACTACCTCAGCCTGACCCTTGGCTGCTTCCGGGCCGCCAGGTGAGACCGGCGGCTGGCCCGAGCCCGCACCTTCCCTCCCGCCGGCCGCCAGGCTAGATGGCGCCGCCAAGGCCTCGGCCTTTGCTCTTCCCCGAGCCTGCTGCTGCTTCTGCCTGCCCGTACAACCCTCCCGCCCAGCATGCGGCCGAAAGGCCGAGCAGTAAGGGGGAAAAAGACATGGGGCGGCAGGACCGGTCCCAAGGTGCGAGTCGCCGGCGCTGCTCCCCGCCAGCCTCGGGGCCGCTTTCCCCGGCGCTTGTCGCCCGGCCAGGGCCACTGATCCCCCAACCTGCGCCCGCCGAGCCGCCCCAGGCCCGCGGGGCAGCAAGGAGCCACCATCCCCGCGGCGCGAGGGTAACGGCCGCGGCGCGCGGGCTGGGCGCTCCAGCAGCTGCCTGCTCAGCGGCAGCTCCTCGGGTTCGCCCTTCGGCATCGACACCCCCCTCAAAATACAGCGGGTGCTCTTCCGTCAGTGTCCCAAGGTGCGGGTTGAGTGCCCTCCGGCGACTGTGCGGTTCCATTACCTTGCACTCTGGCCACCTGCGGTCACTGGGTTCCTCCAGCCTCGTCGTGGGGTGCCTGGGAGAGGGGGCCTCTTCAACACATCGCCGGCGCGGCACAGAGCGCAAGCGAGGCGAGGCTCCCCTTTGCGGACCGACAGGGTTACCGCTTTTCTCCACGGGCTTTTGTGCTTCGTGGGTGCGAACTGGCAAGGTGAGAAAGGAAGGAAGGCGCGGAGCAAGACGTGCCCTGTCGCAACGGAGCACACCCAGCAGCTACCGCGGTAAAGAGAGGACCGTGAAACGGCAGTGAGATACACAGATGGACTTAGTGGTGACCCGTTCACATGTAGCTTCAAGAATTAACCACCCAGAAGCGCCTTTCTTCAGGGCCACCCTGTGCCTCTCCCGTGCTCTCGGGCTCCCTCGCCAGCAGGCAGGAGCTGTGGGTGAGGAAACCTGCTGGAAGGCATCACCGCCCTGTGCGCCGGGTGCTGTGCTCCCCACCCCCCTGCAAGCTCCGTGAATCGGTGAACCATCCCTCGCTAACAGCACCACGCTTCTTTCAAACTGCGCCTGGGTGGGCGGTGGTTTACGGACTCGCACATGCTGCGCATGCGATGCTGCAGCCTGGCAGAGAAGGGCAGGAGAAGCAGTTCTGTGGTTCTGCCCCTTTCTTTCCTGGGTTCTCTGGGTACTGAGCTTCGCCCAGTTTTTTTTTTTCACCATGATCTGGCCTTTTCCACAGCTTAAATTGCCCCATAGTCTGCTTCCCCTTTTTATCTGGGGATACCATCAGTTCTTTTTCACTGACGTTCATTTACATACTATGCATACGCAGATCAAGAGCTCAGTGAACAAGGTGGGCTGCATCTTTCCATTTGAACGTGGACACAAGCTACTCTCCACAGGTATGTTGTAACAGACTTATCTGTTTGCTTTCAACGACTGTTCAATAGATGGTTAAAGTCTGTCAAGCTGGCATATTAAAAAAAAAAAAGTATTTCAGTTTTATATAAACAGTTTTTTAAAAAATAAGCATTTGCTGTAAAAACTCTTTGTAATTATACCTGAGAGTCAAATATAATTGCATGACCCCAAAAAGTAAAATATAAAATAATTTATTTGCTTGCAAAGCATGCGGGAGTTAAATGCCACCCCCTTCCTACCACATCTCTCACTCCCCTCATTTTCAGTGACAAAATTAAGGAATTCTTCCAGGAGGTGTGATTTCACCTTAGTCTCAAGGCAGAGGTTCAGAGGAAGACTAAATCTTGCTGACAATGCTTCTTGGCACCAGAGGAGCCTTTTCTTCCCTTACAGTTCCCCCTTCTTTCTTTCTGAAAGGTGAACACCTACTAAGGAAGAAATAAAGCAGCCAGTGTGCAAGTAGAGATCATGAGTGCCCTGCCAGAGGACTGATCCAAAAGTGACCTGCAACTAATTATGGCCATAATAATCCTCCAGGTACAGCCACCACACTCTCCTGCTGTAACATACAAACTGTTATATTTCTACCCACAGAAAGCTTAAAACAATGGCAAAGACCCATGTATTTGCGCTTTGCTTACACAGAACTTAAATGGAGAACCCAGGCAAAACTGTGTTGCAACTCAGTGTCCTCCCCAACCAAAAGCCTAACTGGCTGCTTCTCCATCTCAACAGTGCAGAGCTATTTGGAAAATGCAGGTGCCCAGGATCTCAGTGACGTCTGTCAGGTCATCAGAGGATAACAAATTTTGTCAGCTCGAGTATTATGTACAGTCCTTTCTTTCCTTAAATGAAGAAGCAGAAGTTATGGCCAAAATAATTTTTTCTTCTCTTGAAATTTAGTGGTTGTCTAATTTTAGCTGTAATGCACAAAGAAAACCGACAGATCTACTCTTGTACTATATTTATATTTAATAGCTTCTTGGTGACCTCATACTGGACAGAGACATGACTGTACTTTGGTATTGTCAAAACACAAAATGAAACGGTGCTTCCTCACACAACTTGTAGTCTAGAGTAGCATTAATGCAATTCCCTCAAATAGAAGGCACTTTCACATATAATAAACTCTAGCATAATTTGTTGCATGCTTTCACCCTTTTGTAATTGAATGTGGCCCAAGTTTCAGCTTTCCAAAATCATCCAGGGCAAAAAAGGCTCACCACATTCCCAAGGAAACTACAAAATACACAAAGCAGGGCTATACACGGTATGGCCATTTGAATAACTAAGGATGCCAAGAATGCTACTTAAAGACACTCGGAAAAGTGTGATGTGCAAATAATTGGAAAAGCATCAAAGGAGTTTACAATTAGGAAGAAAGCATGATACAGTATGTTTATTTTTACTCCACGCGTTTTGGTAGTATACTGTAGATGCATTTTGGAGCTTGGCAGACTCCCTGGTTTTGAGGATTTTCTTGTTTTTCAAGGAAGAGTAGTGAAGTTAATCTCTCAAATGCAAAGGATTTGATTTTTATTAATTGTAAACCATGCTTACAGGATAGGAAAATCTATCCTGGGAAGCAGACTTAGGAGAAGACTTCAAAAGCCATGGTGAGTATCAGCAGAACATAAGCTCCAGTGATGATGCAGTGAAATAGCTAACAACCCACAGAAGATACTCAAAATATTCACCCCCTGTTTGTCACTTAGGCAGTTACTGCAGCAGTAACAGATTAGCTACTGGTTTTGAAAAATGAACTTAAAGAAGTTCCTTGGCATGTATTAAGCTAGAAGTCAGTCTATCACAGTGATCATTTCTGCCCCGCGCAAGACTTGTGGCACTTAATTTGCTGGTACCTCCCTAAAACCTATGGAAATATTAATAAATAAAGGATATCAGAACATTGCAGTCTTAAATAAATTTTTGTAGCAGAAAGAAGGTGAAAACTCAGATGTAAGTTCTGCCTTCAAGAAACAAGTAGTAAGGCTGAGAGATTGTGCATCTACATGAGAGGTTCTCATTTAAAAGCCTCATAGAACATCCCCGGCACCAATGGACAGATACTTCATTCTAGGAGCAAGTCTTGACCCACCAGAACCTCTGAGACTAACAGTCTGTGGGGTTTCGGTGTGACACAACAGACGCAGGATTTCATTCCTCACGCTCCCCCTGTAAATCGATAGCACTTCATTAGCTTGAATAAGTAGACAAATTTATAAAAAGTCCTTTCCCAACAAATCTAGTCATTAAACTTTGATTTAGCAGAAATTTAACAAAAAATACAACAGCAGATAACACTTGGGTTAAGGACTAATTACATGCGAAAGCACAGATTTTCCATTTTAAATGGAAGCCATTTAAATGGCTGCAGAGGTGCGAAAGCATAACCATTTCAGAAGAGAGCAGCTTTAACCCACATAAGAAATAATTTAGTTCCATTGCAAAACACGTTGAAGAATGATTTAATATCCTCCAAATCTGCCACCACCTGGGCAATCTAGGACAGTGTGCGTCAGTCAAACGCAGGCAGACACTGCTCTTACAGGTCTGGCAGAAAAAAATCCCTCTGAAGCCATGGGGTAATTTGAAATGTCCTGCCTGAAAAGCCAGAGGGTGCTCAAAATATATTTAAGCCAGGTAAGATTTCCCCCGTGTTGAAAGCAAAAATCAGACACTTAGAGGTTTATAGAAATCATCCCAAGTCCCAGATAAATCTCAGTGGGACCTGGGGATCTAAAGCCTTTAGAATCCCCTTGGCTTCTTATCAGGGATGCACTAACACCCCACACTTACCCCATACGGCCTGAGACCAGGGTACAATTTCATTTACAAGCTACATGAGTGAAAGTAGTAAAAAAAATTACTCCCTTTCCACTCTCCCAGTAAAGAAGCCAATAAAAGGATTTAGAGTCAGAGTAAGCAAAAGGTGCTTAAAGGAAGTGATTGAAAGAAGTATTTGAAATCACCACTGATTTTGGGGTAACTATTGTTATGGCTCAGGAGACAAAGAATCACAGCCAGGGCAGGTGATAATGCAGTCTCAAAGGCACAGTCTAGCCCAAAAAAGCGTTGATTTGGAATAGTGACTTGTCTCCTTTTTCACCTGCATACTGGAGCATGTAACTTACTTGAAAAGATAAATATGTGTTGTGACACAAATTTATATATATTAAAAAATAGCATTGTGCTATTAGCATTAATCCAGAAGATGCATCCCCATTTCATGTCTAAACTTCTAAGAAGGACTGCTTCTGCCAATATTGTTTCTTGAAGTTTGCTCATTCCTAGCTAATCAATTTCCTCTGTCTGAATTGGGACCAAAATAGAGGACAGAGAGGGAATTCCTGCAATAAACAGGTATTCAGGGACACTGTATGAAGCCTGACTTTCACCATCTATTTCTTCTCTTTATTTATTCAAGAAAAAGGAGGGGAAGTTTCAGTCCCAGGTTCTCCAATGAAGACAGATCCCCATAAATCCAAGTGCCAGCACACAATACAGTAGTCACATGCAAATACATATGAACACAAAGACCTGCTTACAGAACTATCAGTAGTTCACCACCTGCCCGTGCTCAGCTATGTTAGGATCTCCTCACAGTTCAGGTGAGAAAGCAACTAAGACATTTAGTAGTACCTATGTCTTTAATTATTGACTCTCTCACCCAAAAAAGGGAATCGGGAAATGGAAAGAGGACCTGTGGATTGACATGGAAACAGATTTAATAAAATAAAAATAGCCCCCCTAGTATTAATACTAATACAAGGTACACAAAGTTATATCAACCCATGTAGTGGTCACCAGCTGCGCACTCCCAGCAGTGAAAGCCAGATGTCGGCACGACAGTAACAACAAACAGGAGAGTTGGCCTTGAGAGCAGAATGATGGGTGAGGCCCTCCGGGGATGGCAGACACTGAGAAAAAGAGACCATCACCAGCAAAATTTCCAATTTATAGGGAGCATAATGTTTATGGAATGGAATACTTACATTGGCTACCTTGGGCCAGCTTCCCTGGCTTTCGCTTCTCCTAGCTTTAGCACCTGGCTAACTTGAAACTGCTAGACCTTGATCACTACAGAGAACTCCATACCATGGCCAGCCACAAACAAAACCAAATTATCTTATCCACCTTTTTCTCACCAAATCAGGTGATGCAGTCTTGTAAAAAATGCAGTTTTCTTGAATAGAAAATTGATTCTATGATACTATCCCAGAAAAATCAGGACAACCTCCTGATGGGCAAATGTCAGTGTCACTTCTCTGGGACTTGCCCTCCAGGACTACAGCACAATTGACAGATGCTACAAGTCTCACACATAGAAAAGGCACAGATACATTGATACATTAATAATAACATTCACATCCAGAAATGACAGAAGTGTTTTGGGATGCTCCCTCCAGGATCTGGAGTGACAGCTTAATTTCCCTGCCCTGCCAGTGGTACCTGCCATAACCTGCATAGTGCCAAAGCCACTCATCTTTGACTGTCTGACATTCCTTGCCTGTGCAACTAGACCCTAGTCTCTGTTCCACAGTCAGGTATTAGTAAAATTCACATTTCCTTTACCTCCCTGTGAAGAGGTAACTTCTCTAAGACTGTGAACATAATTTATCTAAGACTGAAGTGTTTTACCTTCCATGCAGTAAAGCTCCAGGTCAATATTTCAGGAGCAGAGGAGCGGAGCAAGAATTAGGACAAGGACCAACAAAAAAAAACAACCAAACAAAAAAAAAGACTTAACGTATCCAGTGCAAAGTGTTCATTACCTGTGGGGTCAAAAATTAACTCTCTTGTCCTGAGCTGCATAAGGCATCTACACAGCTGGCAATGCTTTACTAGCTTCATCTGTCCATGATGGTATCAGCTAAATTTTGGATGTGGAGACCAAACTGAGAGACAAGAAAGACTCTCAGTCGTGAAGATTGTAGATGATAAGATTATTACTCTGTGAGGGACTCCACATTTCAAACAGCATGGGATAATACTAAAATTACACATTTTTCATTCCACCTTATGGTAAGGAGCAAGCATTCCTGCTCCTCTCTGTGAAGTATAAATTATGTGTCTGACACATGGTTATGTTTAAAGAGGAGTAATTACTCATCCAAACAGATTTTAAGGCTAATACAACAAGGTGAATAGAGGTTCCTCAGCTAGGGTGCCTTCTGCAAGAACAGACCCACAATACTATGAGGAACATCTCTATATAATCATGAAATAGCAACATCAATAACCACCAGGCACAGCAGTTCCAGCAAACCACCACAGAGCAAGACGTGGGTATAAATATAGGACAAAACTGGGGGTAATGGCAAAGTACTATGTCCTAAACCGTGACATAGTAGCAGTAACCAGATAATACATCTGGATAGATAGGGCCATGCCAAAATAAAGAGCTTCAACCCTAACCTCACTTCAAAGTCTCAAAGGAGATGAGGTATATAATTCTACAGGGAATCAATGGGACGCCTTCTAATACAACCAGAGAAGTGCAGTGGGTTAAAAAAAAAAAAAAAAAGTTCTGCACCAACAAAAACAAGAAAAGGGAAACTGGTTTGAAGACCTGATTCTTCACAGTTTGTGAGATCTGGAAGCCACAGCTGAATGTAGTTGATGGCCATAAACCTGTGACAGATCATAACCCGGGAACCATGGCAAACCACCACAGGCTGGTACTCGCTAAAAGGAAAGACAGCACAGAATTTCAAAGGAGGATGGGAGGAAGGAAGAACCTGGGGAGCTATCAAGAAGCCAGGGTCTGTGACCCAGTCTTTCTGTAGGACTTTATCTTAACAAGACAGTTTGTTTTGGGAGCTAGAAGGCTGCATGTTATTTGTCAACATAGTGAAGGACATAGAGAACTTGAAATGGGAGAGAGTCTGGGAAGGGAATAGTGTGAAAGCATGAGCAGCCAGCCAACTTCTTAATAAATATTTTTTGTGTGTGGTTCTCTTTTCTTTTTTATCTAGAAATATTATTTTTTTATTTTTTCTTAATCTGAGTGCAATTTTTTTTCCCTAATTAAACTTATTTCAATTACACATGAAATGATGGCCACCCATTTTAAAGCCCAGATTTACAGTAACCTATAAAAATAATTTGGCTTATATTACATTAAAAAAAATAAGTGCAGTATGCCTCTTGCCAAGGTCATAAAGAAAATCAACCACAAACTTAGACAATATTAAAGCCAGAAAGCTTAGTTTCCCCTTCCAACCCGAATAATTATTAGGTATGAGATTTATTACAATTATCGTCTCAGTTTCTTAAGCTTTGTTTATTAAATATTTCAACTTTAAACATAAAGCATTACTTGGATCTGTTCATCATATTTCACTTAACAGGGCAAATTGAAAATTCTATTTTTTTTTCCTTTTCCACTATTCTAATTCCACAAACATCTTGTCAAGTCTGGAATAAACAAATGAAGTATTTAACAAACGGGAGGTGTAATTGAACAGTTTACAAGATCATGACATTGAAAATTTATGTTGGCGAAATAAATAATTAAATGCATGTCACCTTCTAGATGTAGTGCGTTCTTCTCTCCAAGGGAAAAAAAATATTTCATTAAATATTATTTTTAGTTTAAGATTTCTGAGCAGTCAGCAACAATGAGAATCAATCTTTCCTTTAGGGAAGAAAACACTTTAAAAGTATGCCTGAAAGCTATGATTAACATCACTTTATTCAAATATGCTCAGTTGGTGATTTAAACTATGATTAAAATTCTTATTGTAAATTATTTTGAGTATGAATTAAACTACTATAAATTATTCACAGCATCCTGCTGGCATCCTCCAGCCTTTTATTGTTGTTATACTGATGATGGTCACCTCCGTGAGTACAGTATTTCAAAGCTTTTAGCAGTTGTATCTCTGGCCATCCTCACAGCTGTTCTGTACCCTGTGAGTGACTGGCTTCATTCGATTTCCTTCAGCCATACCACTCACAAAATATGGAAGCACTCCTGAGTGACAGACAAAACGCATTGGCAAACTATAGATCCTCTTACCTTTTTCATGCCCACTTCCTTTGTGTCTCCACCCTCTGTGATGTTGTTGTCCTGTCCTAGGATCAGCATCTTCTTTTGCATTGGCATGTGTAAAAAATTAACATAGCCTTCCTCTGGGCTGCACTCCTGCAGCTGCCGTACTGATGATTTGATCCCAGGTTCCACCTTCCCTACCTGTGATTATTTTCCAGCTGTATAACCCAAGTACCAGATCCCAGCTTGTGGAAAACAGGGTGAACAGAACAGCTACCACATTTTTCCTCTTTACCACTTGCTCCTTAAAATTTTTTTTCAACGTTTTAAGCTGTTCTTCCTCACAGCCACTGTGAAAGACTTAGCAAAGGGTTTCTCTTCCTCCAGGTGACTATACTGGGCGCTCTGCAAGTATGTAGGTCACCAATCCTTCCTCTTGTTTTTCCATCTCATGGAACATGATTTCCTATTTACACAACTTATTTTTTCTCTTGCAATGATTAATTCTCCTGGTCAACACGACTTATCTCAATGAAGCAACATTTGTGTATAAGGTCTGCAGAACAATTACTAGACAGAACGATTTAAAAGGGACAGGGAATATATCAGAAAACAATTCAGCATGCACAGTGGGGACAACAGAACTATTTTCCTACCATACAGGTGAGCAGGAAAAGTGTTGGTAAGTTTGTTCAAGGGCACCAAAGCATAAAAAAGTCTTTTGTTTCTTCTTCATTGAACAACTGTGGAAAACACTGGCATTTAGCTCCAATTATTTAACAATTTTAGACGATTTTTAAATCAATATTCATGTCAGCATTCATGGCAGGCAAGTGTCAGTTCAGGATCTGCAAAACTTTACAGCCTGAACCAAAAATAGGCAAGTCCCATCCTCTTTTTTGACTCAGTACTTCCAAATGATGTTACTCAACTGCATGAAAGTCTCTTGCAGCTTCTTTCTTACCTTTTGATAAAACCAAAATTTTGGGGTGGTTTGAGTTTGTTTTTTTTTCCCCATGCTCTCTGCATTTTCTTTCACCCCAACAGCCACCATGCCTCAGTTATAAAGCAGTTTGGGAAGCAGTATGCCAGGTGCTGGAAACTTGGGAATTGTAAAATGGTTTGGATTGGAAGGGACTTTCAAAGACCATCTAGTCCTGCCACGGGCAAGAGCATCTTTCACTAGATCAGGTTGCTTAAAGTTCCATCTAAACAGACCATGCACCCCCAACTTCTCTGGGCATCCTGCTCCAAAGTCTCTCCACTCTCATAGTAAAAACTGTACACCTTACATCCAATCTAAATCTATCTTCTTTCATTTTAAAACCCTTGCCCCTTGTGCTGTCACTAAAACACTCCTTGGGAAAAAGCCCCCTTTGTATACTGACAGGGCACAATAGGGTCTCCCCAGAGCCTTCTTTTTATTCTGGAGCTGGAATAAAGAAATTTGAGGGAAGAAACATGCTAGGGCGTCTTCGGTGAAGTAAACAACCGAGACAACAAAAATGTGGCAGTGCGAGGAAGGCTGCACAGCAGAGGAGAAGCTGTTAGGCAGCACTGCAGGAACTGGAAGCCGTGCCACGGGCAGGGCAGGAGAGCAGGGTGTCCAATTTAAGAGGACCACGTAACCACGGTCCTTTTTGCACCCTGCTGAGCCGTGGTCCCCGACTACGTGCAGATGCTGCACTTCCAGCGAGCTGCGCTGCACGCTTCAGGGTAGACCCAGCCGTGCCCAGGCCCCGCGATGTTACCCGTGTCGGCATGTGGTCGGGCCAGAGACCCGCTCCAGCCTCTACTCCCTCCGAATCCCTCAGCGGGGCCAAGACAAGGGACCTCGGGGGCCGGCAGGGACGAGCAGCAGGGAGATGCCGGCGGCAAGACAAGCCTCCGCGGGGCGGTGGCCACCCCTGGGAGAGCGGGAGGGGCAAGGTGCGCCTCGGCTGGGTAGCGGCCGGCGGAAGAAGCCGCGGGCGGGGAGCGGCTTCACCGGAGGCGAGGCCGGGCCGAGGCTAGTCCAGCCGCCGGGCCGGGCCGGGCCGGGCCTCGCCTGCCGGGGCTCCCTGCAGCCCTGCGCCCGGCCCGGGGAAAAGCTCCAGCCGCCGCGGTGAGAAGCGGAAGGCAGGGCAGGCCGGCACC
>JANHFX010029644.1:0-25348 GCA_027560015.1 Chloroceryle amazona
CCCCAGACCCCCCCCTCCCCCGTTAACTGTTTATCGTACCTTTGAGAACACTTTGTAAACGGAAAAAAAGGAAAAAAAATCTCTTTATTTTCCTTGGCCTGTGTCGTGTTGATTATTCCTTGTGTTTCAGGCTTTGCTCTCGTACGTGTGCGGGGAGAACACGCTGGGACACGGAGGCTGGGGCAGCTGATACCGCTGATATTGCTGCTCGCTTGGCATCGTAACGCGCGTGTGTGCGGATGATTAGAAATATATCGCTTGTGGCAGGGGAGATGGCCGCCTGGTCCTATCTGCTGCCTGCCTGTCGCTGCTCTGGCTCTGTGCTTTCCAAACCATCCTCCATGGCTGCTGTTTTGTCATCCCAGAGCTGGAGCCTCCAGCACACGCTGGTTAATGCAGCCTTTCCTGTCTGGGCAGCTCTGGCAGTTCATTCGTGTGTGGGGTTGTTCCTTCGCGGGCGCGCGCTCTGCTCAAATTCAGAGAAACTGAAAGTAGAACGATGACCAGCTCGCTTCTCTTCCTATCGCCAAATATTAACTCGTGGCTCCCAGCGGGTTGCGTGAAGTGGGGGTTAAAGATTACATAGGTTAGGGATTAATCTGGAAGGAAGGGATGGTTTGGATGGCTGTTTGAAAAACTTCTTAAGGGATAAAAAAAAACCCAAACAAAACCGAAAACACCTCAAATTGCAACCTCTAACCTGCCCCTGCCTTTGTGTATAGTAACAAAATATTCTTACAGGCTTAGAAAACAAACAAACAAACCACAACCTACACCTCCCCCCCCTTTATTTATTCACTAGAATTCCTACAGGCTTAACCCCCCCCCAACAACCTCCAACCTACTGCTTCCCCTTAAAAGGTGCATTTTAATGCTGTTTGCAGCATAGGAAATCGGGATTTTTGTAATTTATGAAAACCTGAGCAGCCAGTTCTGAAGCTGGCAGAGTACGGAGGTTTTCCTGCCCGGTTAATCCCAAACGCAGCGGGCAGGGGAGCTCATCCCACACGCGCTATCTGCGTGCGTTAGGAAATACCACAAAACCTGAACATCCTGCCATCAACCCGGCCCCTCTGCCTTCCAGTGGTTATTCCCCCCCCCCTCCCCGTAGTCCAGAAGTGGATGGTTCATCTGGAGCCCATCAATATTCCATCCTGCAGTTTTGGTGAGCGGATCACGCCGCATGTTAGGGAGGCGTGCGCTTGCGTGCGTGGGCTCACGCACAGACACACGCACGGCCGCTTGCGGCTCTGGCCTTTGCAGCAGCAGGATGAACTCTGGAGCTTTGGAAATAAATCCTCCGCTCGGCCCATGGCAGCGTTTGGCCTGCTGACATTGTCTGCTCGGCTGAACTGCAGACTTTCTTTCCCTTGTTGGCTCAGCCGTGAGTTGGCAGCAGGGTATTTGTACCGTTGTGGTTTTAGAGCTCGGCTCTGACGTAAGCAGAACATTTCTTAGTTTCACCGCTCTTTCTGCTGCTTGGTTCCTAGGAAGCAAGGTGGGATACCTTGGGGAGGTGAACCCACAACACTTCAAGTGGTTTTATTTAGCAGCTTTCTTACTGCTTCCTGGGGTACGCTCTGAGATCTGTTTTCCAAAGAGAGCTGGAGAGAAAGGGGAGGGGAAACTCACAGTGCCTGCTAATTATTTCTGGTGAGAGGGACAGGAATGGCAGGGAATTGTCTTTCTCACCATCAGAGGCTAAGGGGTGTCGTGGACCTGCAGCCCGACGAGCTCTGCTGTGTGATGTAACCTTGTATTGAGTAACTTGGCTATTTTTATGCTCTTACTACATCTTAAACTAGCGGCATCGGTATTGCTAAGGGCTAATCTCTCGTATTAATGGATGCCTGAATTAATAACGTGTCTATTTACTACAGGACTGCTGCTTATTTCATGTCTGATAGGAAAAGTGGGGTCTCTTCAGACTGCTGGGTTTGCATAATAGCTCAGCTGACAAACTGGTGCTTGTTGGGGATGCTAAAAGAGCCTGGGAGGGTGATGTGAAACATGTATTTCCCTACGAGTCTAATTAGGGCCGTGGGAGGAGAGAGCGGTGGTGTTGCAGATACAGCCTCCCACTGGCTTACACACAAAACTGAAAGTATGACTCTTTCCCCCGCCTTCTGCGTCTCTCAAAGGAAAGGCCACGGTTTCCTAATGAGTACGTGGTGAGCAGTCCTGTCCGGGGCACACTGTGATGAGTAAGTTGAATAGTGCATGGTGAGTAATCTCTCCTCATGACTCACAAAATATTTTCTGATGTTGACCTCTGTTTTTGAGTGCCCTGCTTAATCAGAGCTGAAGGGAGTTTATTCTTTTGTACGCCACTTAACTTCCTGACTCCCACGTACCTGCCCCATTTTTTGCTTGCGTTACGTTGTCAGAGACCGATGATACAGCCTTAAAAATTCTAACTTTGGTGTCGGGTGATCTATGGGTTTGGATAAAGGCTGTTGTGTGCTCAGATGTGTGAGGAGGCAGTTAATGGATCTAGGTGCTCTTAAAATAGGCTCATGCTAGTAGGGGGTGGCGTTTGTAGTCATACTTCAAGTATTGATACGCACGACTTGGTGCTTACTACTTGTAAGCAGCTCTGATGGATACAAAGGGTGAAGTCTCGTGGCTCCAAGACTTCCAGGTGCTTTGGTTTATTCCAGAGAGTTGTCCTCAAATTGGTTCATTCTCTCAGAGTCTTTCACCATAGTTAAATCTGAATCTTGATTAAGTTTACACAAGGAGATATTTCCTACCATGATAAATTCAGCCTAATCTGTGAGGTGTCTGAGGTTGTACTTTGAACTCCTCTTGACAACAGTTCCTGCTTAAAGACTCCCGGCCTACTGGGTGTGTGTGGGGGGGGAAAGGTGTGTGGAGCACATCGTTGGCTGTTTTTTTTTCCCTTCTTATAAAAAATCCGGATCAGTTCCACAGTCTGGTCGGGCACGGTTGTGCTGATGCCCCTCCGGCACCAGCGAGGGATCGCTCGCGGACAGAACAGAGCAGTCGGAGGCTTCAGAGCTGCCGAAGCTCATCCTTGTCACCGCGATTGGTGTTTGCCGAACTGCACCCCACTGCAATGTGGAAAAGCCTGTTTTCTGGTAGCACGTGCATCGATAGGAGGACACTGTGGTTCCTTTATCTCCTCTCCCTCGCGCCGAGCGGGTTCGCAGGGTGATCAAAGTCGGTGTCAGTGCTGACAGAGGGGGTCGGGGAGGCGCAGCCAGGTGATGAGAGGAGGTTGGGACTGGGGTTGACTTTGAGTGGCACTGCGTCCTTCACCCGGATGGCTGCAAACGACTCACTGCCTGTCATGTTAAATCGTGTGCAAGTCCTTTCAAGTTTCAGAGTTGGACATCTGCCTGTCTCACCGAGCTCTTTTTGCCTGGTAGGCCTTCCTGTTGTTCGCCAGCTCAGGAGAATTCCCCCCAAAGATAACTGCAAACCTCCCTGTGCGTCAGGTTTTTGTGTGTTGTGTTCCCCTCCTCCTCCTTTAACTTGTCAGGGTTGGGTGTTTGTGTTGCTATAGTGCCCGGGAGCTTCTCCTGCATCCCAGGCCTCGGACGGGCAAAGCGCTGTGGATCCCAGCAGCGTTACCTCTGGGGATCTTCGACCAGTTCTATAACCATCTTCCAGCCTGGAAATCTTAAGCCCTTGAGTCTGTCCCAGGAGGGCTCAGTCCTGGTTGTGCCGTCGTGCGCATCTTACCGGGGTGAGGTACCTCTGCCGTGAGCTGCCGAAGCTTGAGCTTCCAAATTAGCAACTGTGACGATGAGTCTGGCTTGAATAATTCATTGCTGTGTCTGTGTTCCTCCTCTTTGCTGCTGACTTTCCACTCGGCTGCAATGGCAAAAATTTCTCGTTGTCTAATTGAGTGTTGTCAGAGCATCAGCCTGCAGCTGTCAGGGAGGTTTATGTGCCTCTGCTGCTGAGGAGTAATGGGAGATGAGGTTGATAGTGCTGGACTTGGTACAGGTGGAAGGGTGCAGGGGGGTGTGTGTAGGGTGGGGTTTTTTCTTCCCCCCACCCACCTCTGTGTGTGTCGTGATCCAGCTGGTACCATTCTGTCACAAGTGGAATGTGCTGTGCACGAAAAGCTCAAGGGCAGGAGGTGATAATGAAAATCAGAGCCCAGCAGGGAATGTCACCTTTGAAATTACAGATCAACGGGAGAGATGAATAACAAACCTTGTTTAAGAATTTAGTGGGTTTTGTGCGTGTGTCACTCAGTTTCACTCAGTATTTTTTTTTCTGATGACTGGCTTTCACTCCTGAGACAGTGGGGTAGGTGTGGGAGCAGTTGCTGAAGCTGAGTGCCATAGCACAGTAAGATCGATTTAGGAAAGTCCTAAATTGGTCCCTTTGGCGTCACACGTAACCTGCTGGTGCTGCAGGCCCCTGCTGAGGGCTGGTCCGGTGCCTCCTTTCCCCCAGCCTCCTGCTGTTGCTGTTTCCCCTCCACAGATCCATCCCTTCCTTACTCAATGTTCCATCAGACTCTGGCAGGACGAGCTGCTGGGAAACGGCCTCACGTTTTGCACGCGCGGATGGTTTATTCCCTTGGATCGGTTTGTGCCGGAGGGAGAAGGTGGGGTGCTGGGGGTGGCACGATGAGGCTGCTCCACCTCTGCCCGCCGTTGCCGAGCGCGGTGGCAGAGCCTCCGTTGCGCCGCTGCGAAGCCGCGTGTGGGGCGGCTCTGTGAACTGGATCGCTGAAAATATCTGGGCTGGAAAAAAATGTTCCAGTGTTTTCACAGCCGGCCCCCCCTCCGCCCTGATCTGTAATCTGACTCATGCTGCCTTCCCAGGGCAGCGGTGCCGTACGAAGGAGGGGGTGGCGAGCGGAGGAAGCCGCTGAGCTGTCTTTGCCAGGCAAAACCTCCTCACGCCCTGAGTAATCGCCCAGCGATTCGGCAGCAGTGGCAGAGGTTAGGGGATTTTCTCTGACTTAACGCACGCTGTCGATGCCGCCTGTTGGGAAATGTTTGTGGGGATGACTAATTACGTATAGAAACTTTGCTAGTGGAGACAAGGTTTGAAAACTTGAGCAGACGTCCGATTTCTCAACACCTCTCTGCCCTCCCCAGGTCTAAAAAAAGCTGGAATGGGCAGAATGAATCGTGTAAAACTGGGAAATAATCGACTCCAGCCATTTCAAAAGGACTTGGGTTTCTCTACTGCCCAGCAAATAAACAGGACGGACTTGGCACAGTTGCATCATTTTTTTTCCCCCCCTGTACTTTCCTGCTCTCACAAATGCCAAAGGGAGCCCTGCAACGTGCTGCTGGGAGCTGAGGTGGCCTCACAAGGCGAGGAGACCGTAACCGTACAGCGTTTAATTGTGCAGCACGTGGTTGTTGCAGAATAGCAGTTTTCTTCTGGGCTTTACCCTTTGAAGTAGAGCTTGCCCACGAGTGACAATTGGTACTTGTTCAGTTTTCAGGCTAGCTTTTGTTCAAAGCTCTGACCCGTTGGATACAATACAGATCATGAGTTCAGTTAACGTACTCCTCCCTGGTGGTTCTGTATGAAAAGCAAAAGTAGTTCTCTTGTATTACATCTTAAGGCCACAGTAGTCTTAATTTTTTTTCATTTTAACTGAATTACCTGAAAGGTAACTGTTGAAAGACAGAGGAGCTGTTCAGGATTGTTTTGGTTTTGTTTTTCTTTTTCCTTCTTGTTTTTCAATCGGCAGATGAGTGAGGATGGATGTTCCTATCCCGGCCAAAGTTCCAGCTCAGGCAATTTGAATTTATCTACCTAAAATTCACCCATCAGTTACAGTCCGACACAGTACTGAAAGCTTTTAGCGTGCCAGGGGAGATCCGTGGCACCGCGTGCGGCTCTAACTCTTGTCCTTCGTGGCAGCCTTAATATATATGGAGATGATTATCCTTTCAAGTCTCAGATATGTGACTGAATTGTGTTTCTCCTGGGAATTTAGGCAAAATATCTCACTTCTTGGTATGCAGGATTTATGGCAAATGTAATCACCCTTCTCCCCAGACATCCATATGTCTACTTTTGTGCTCTTCCTTCTTTCTTTTTCCCCTTTCATACCGCCTTGCTTTTCTTCTTCCTGCTTTGATTTAACCTTTGACTGTCTGATTAAAGCTTTTTACTGTATGATCAAGACAAGGCCCAGAGATGGAGGGGCTTTTTCTTTTTTTTTTTTCCCCCCATTGCAGCGTATTTATCACAGATGGATAACCAGAAAATATCCCAACATATTGAAAATATTTTGCTCTAATTTATTTTCCTCCTTCCCAACAAAAGGATCCACGCAAGCAAGGGAAGTTCACACTAGGAATTGTGAACCTAATGTATTTACTTTCGTAGTAATTATTAAAGATAAGACAAAACTAACTCTGAAGAGGAACAAGAAATAAAACTGAAGATACAATGATATTGGCCACATGCTGCTGTAGATACCAAACAGAGCAGGTGCTATTTTTAGAGCATAGGAAGAGGGTGAGTATATTTTACAGCAGGAAATGATGGCTTCATAGATATGAACAGATCTATGAATAACGAAAAAGTTCCTGTTCTGAGTATGTTGTTTTGTTTCGTGAGTGAATGAGAGTTTCCTAAAAATCTACACTGAAGAACTTTTTACTCTCAGATGAAAAATCTCAGGAACCACTGAAGACAGCTTGGGGAAGAATTGGAAACTGTAAAAAACCAAAACACTAGAGGATAGTTTCTTAGTAAAAATGAATGGGTTCTCTACTGCTTCTGCGATTGGGAAACTTTCTGATATTTATTTTGTAGTGTGAAGGGTGGTTCCTTGATGCTTTGCTGCTCATTCATCATTGACCTCTTAGAGCTCACCAATATTACTAGCGCTCGACAGTACCTAAGTCTGAAATACTAAAGAGCTGGAGATTTTAAGACCACTCACCTGGACGTCCATTGGGTTGCGGGTGATTCCCTCTTATTTCCATGCCTGTTGGTGGCAAAGCCCTTTGGGACTGCGGGATGAGGTGCTGGGCAGGGTGGCTGCTGCCCTTCTGAAGCTGGGGACCGGAGTTTGCATTGATCTGGCTTTGGCTTCCTCCCTGCTTATCAGAACTAGTAGTCGTTTGCGGCATGTGAAGGATACAGTGGCTGGAGGGTCATTTACAGGTCTTGAAAGTGGCGGATTTATTAAAGTGGTTGGTGTTTAGAAGTTCCTGTACCCTGTTCAGAATCTGCGCTGGGTGTAGCCTGCGTCACTGCCCCACAGCACATGTTGAGGCCTATGGAGGGGAAAAGTGTAGCTCTTCATATTTTCCTTTTGTACCTCACAAAATGTCTGTCTTTAGGAGCTCATTGGGCTCCAGAGAGAGTACGAGGTTTTATGGCTAACTTCTCTTACGCGGGATGTTTATGCGTCTGAAGGAGAAGCAGAATTTCTGAGCTGTCCAAGACCGAGTTATCTCTACAGAACGTGCAGTGGTTCAGATGTCATCGTCTTTCCAGTGGCCTGCAGGATGCTCCCATTAGACCTGCCAGTTTTCCTTGCAGGAGATGGGGTTCAGCTGTTTGGACTGGGCCATGAGCTTCCTCCCAGCACCCTCTGAGGATGTAGGAAGACCCCGGGCTTGAGAAAGAGCTGGTAGCCACTTCTGGACTGGGAATTGACTTCTACCAGCTGTAACCCCTTGCTTAGGTTTCACGTGGAGGTTGTTACTGGCAGTCGATTGCATGTGGCCGTTTCCTTCCCTGCTCCCCCACGTCTGCAGTTACTGTTGCACAGGAGGGTTATTTCTTTAGCAACACAGGCCGTGGTTTATGGTCAGGGGAAGGCTTGAAACCAGTACATCTGTAAGTAGAAATAGCTCTGCCCATCTCTCTCTGCTTGACAGAGCCCTCACCCTTATAACGGCGCATTTGTACACTGGTGTGGTGAGCTGGTCTGGCTGAAAGGGAACTAAACAAAAACACCAAAAAGGTTTAGTTTTAGCTTTGGCCTCCCCTGCCTTTGCTGTGTGCACACAGGCGCCGCTGGCCCAAAGCAAGAGGTGCCTTTCAGGGAAGCAGTGGCAGGCGGCTGGCTGGGCTGGTTTCAGCGGTCACGGGAGGGCCGCCTCTCTCGTTAGAGTCCAGTGACAGCCCAGCAGTCCCCTCCGGCCCAGAACGAGCGACCACTGGGCTCCTTTGGCCGTGCACACAGCGCTGCTTCAGCAACTGGGATCCCCCCAGCGCTCGCCTGCTCCCTCCAGCTGTCCTATTGTGGGAACAGCTCATAATTGCCTAAAACTCCACTGGAAGGGCGGTGGGATCTACCAGCACATGGTACTGCTTTACCAAAACAGCTGCGGTCCACTATAAACGTCTTGGATTTTTTGTTTAACCAGTCTGTTTGCATAATAGAACCGCTTCATACTCGCTCCTGGGCCGGGTCTGGTTTACACAGACTAAAGCCAGTAGGTCATCCTGCTGTAACTGTCCCGTGTGTGCTGCCTCAGACACTCCTGCGGAGCAACTGCGTTAAGATGTTTATTCATCCCCTCCTCCCCACCGGCCCGGGAATCGTTCCCTCCTGCGGTTGTGCGGTGGCCGTAGCAGCAGTTGGAGTTGCTGCGTGGAAAGACAAAAACGGTTCAATTGTGGTTGAGGCAGCTGCAGTGAAAGTTGGAGTCTCTGCTGCAGGCAGCTCCACAGCTGCCTTGTCTGCAAACTCTGAGTCACCTGCACTCGTGCTATGTGAGGATTACCTGGAGTGGTTTGGATCTTCTTTTCCAGTGCCTATTTCCTTCGTTAAGTTGGTGGTTTTAATACATTTTAGATCTCGGGCCAAACCTTCTTCCATTAAAAGCCATTATGTAGCTCTGAAGGCGGCCACGATGCCACCGTGTTTTCTACTTAGTTTTGTGTGACAGTAAACTCCCTAACTGCTGACACTACACTGAACCTGGCAGCTCTTGCTGTGTGGGAGATGGGTTTCAAAATGCAGCCTTGGTAGCTCTTGCTTCTTCCCCTGCTGCTTCTCTGAGGCCGGGAGGAAAAGAGCAGGCACAAGCTGTTCTCTGCAGGAGACGCACGCTAATGTATATCTGTACTTGTGAATGTCCTTATACTTCCTTGGTTAAGGGAACAACAGGAATTGGATGCTTCTGAGAAGACTTTTGGTCCTCATCTCGCTTGGTAAGAAAACTTGCGCTTTGGTTGTTGCTGAAGAAGCTAGAGGACACAGTCTTGGATTGGGATGGAGTCTGGCTACACAATGGGAAGTGCCGCGCAGAGCAGACCGGCCCTTTTCCTTGCTCAGAGCGTAACTGGCACTTGAGCATGAGGCAGAGACCTGAAAATGCAGAGCGATTGAAGGCTCTGGCTGGCAGGGCTGAGCAGTGTGAGATCTTCCCTGTTGTCTAGCTGGCCTGCGAGCAGCTCTCTGCTGCCACAGCAGCTGGAAGTACTTTGGTTCTGGCTTTTCATAGGCTCTCGTCAGCCGCTGTTTGCAGGTGTATTGAACGTGGACATGCTCTGGACGTAGAAACTGTACCACTGAATCTTTCTAGACAAGGTGTAAATTAATTTAAACCCTGAGGGAGGAGGAACACAAACTTCTGCCAGGCTGAAGGCGGTGGTTTTGAGAGGGCATCGATGTGCCGTGCAGAAGACTGGATGCTTTCCTGGCTCTCGTGGGACAGCTGCAGCAGCTCGCATTGCCTTCCTTGGCGTCTGGAGAAATGCTTATCATCCTCCACAGATGGAGGAAACCAGGGGACATTAAAGAGGCACTTGTCCCACTAGCCTTCTGCAAGATTGATTGGCTTTTCCTAATCCATCTTTTTGATCTCTGCTAACCATCTTGTCTCCAGCTGTAACATCCTCTCCTTTGGATTTATGGACCGCTGCCTGGGGAGAGAGCTGCCACTGCCGGCAACCAAGCTGTTCTTTGAAACCAGGGGCGAGGGAGACTGGCCTCTTTCGTTTCACGAGTTAGAGAGATCCCATACAGATCGGAATTTGGCAAATCAAAATGACTAATGCCAATACACCAGGGGAGTCGTATCGAGCACGTGGGAGCCGGTACCAGTGGCTGAAGTGTTGGAAATAGAATGGTATCTCAAGGCGGCGATGAAAGGGGATGTGAGTGTTGCCGTTGATTTCTTTGTAACTAGCTTGTCTCAGGTTTTGTTTTCTCTGAATTGTTTGGATTCATCTAGTGGACAGTGAAAAGCTTGTAGAATCTTCCTTCCTCCTGCTTTGCAAGTGCTTGACCACAGCTTGTTTGCATGTTTCTGAAGCGCTGCTTTGGTCACTTGGCTTGTTTTGGGGGAAGGAAGTGTGGTCTAGTGAGTCAGACACTAAAGGGCTCTGCAAAGGTAAGAATTGCTTTTGCTTGGGACACTTTAGTCTTGGGCATTGAAAGCTATGCCCCAACATGTTCTATCTATGAAGAGTAGAAGAAAAGGTCTTAAAGTTCTGTGTATGGTGCTTTGAGAGCTACTGGTTGAAGGCGCATGAGCTGTATATACATTCCCCCCCCCCCAAGACTGTATCCAGATTTTCAAACTGTTTGTTCTCTCAGATTTGAGCTTTTTGCCACCTTTACTGTGCTGCACTGTATAAACTGATCAGATCTCCCAAGAATCCCACTCTGCATGTGGGAAATGAAGTTTAGGAAAATACGGTGTTCACCCCTGAGCCCCAGCTCGGGCTTATCTCCAAGGATACGCATCGCTTCATAAGGACCTAAATATAAAAAGCTGTAAATTTGGAATGGCACTGGGGTGTCGTTCCTTGCTTCAGGCAATGATGGCTGCCCAACTTAAATGAACGTGTTCTTTCTATTTGAGGAAGAAGAATATAACGTTTGAATCTGTACCTTTAGCTCAGAGATTCACTTCAGAGTGCCAATTGTTGCACCGTGAGATGACTCTTGGCTGTATTTGTACAGGATGAGTTAAGGATACAGGACCAGAATATAAAATTATATAAAGATAATGCCATTAAGATATCCTCGGGGATGTTGTTAACTTGAAAAAATGATGTAACCAGACTGGCCACACCTGGTGGAAGAGCGTGTGGTGCTTTGTATTTGGTGTGAATTATGCCTTCCTAACAGCCAGCCTGTGGCCAAAGTGTAATCAAGTGGCGTTTTCACTTGATCTTGCTCTTGTAGAGGGCACTGCAAACTTGTAATTCGGGTATTTTTATTAGAAATTTGGTGTTTTGTAGAACGAAGTTGGATATAAATAACTGAAACATGTCTGGTACTGTTCATATGATGCATAGTATGATGCTTTAGTTTTCCTACATAGGTGTTCGAGCAAGACCTGTGATTACCCCTGAGAACTTGTATGTTCTGGTCATACTGATGATTTAAAAATTGGGTCAAAGAGCAGTATGTGGTCATAGCAAACGAGAACAGTTACATGAAATACATATTTGGAGAGAAGTTTTGGGCACTGTCTTATTTGGCCTCTAAAACCACGTAGGGAGCCTCTCATATCTGCAGGATACAAACTGTCTGGTACAACGAGGGCTGGTTGACTCCAGCATGGAAGCCCCAGAACAGTCATGATCTTTTTTTTTATTCTTTTTTTGTTTCTTTTCTTTGCCTCCTCCCACCCTCACCTTGTGATCAGAGACCAGAGCCTAAACTGCAGGAAAAGGTCCTAACTGAGAAAAATCAAGATGCGAAACTTTTGGAGAAGAGGTACCAGGAAAGATCAAACTCTTAAGAGTGGCTCCGTGGCCTGGAGGGCAAAACCAGCAGTGCAGCTGGTTGGCTTCTGCGGGAGGACTCTGTGTGCCTGGCGTGGTGTATAAGCAGGAGCTGTGCAGGATGATGGGCTTCTGGGCACTACTGTGCTAAAAGGAACAGCAGTCGGTGTGTTTCTGGCTTCAAGCTGGTAACTCCCGTGATTAGAGTTGTAGTAACATGTGGATGGAGAAATGTGTTGTAAGGATTGGAACTGTGAAGCTGTTCCGTCGTGCCGGGTGGAACTGGGCTGTGCTGTTTGCCAGAGAAAATCAGATTGCCTTCTAAGTGACTTCTGAAAAAATGTCTGCTTTCTTTCCTTTATTTTTCCAATGAAACGTCTTGGCAAAAACTATTTCATTTTCTCTGGGAGCTCACGTTTCAATTTATATTGAACATTTAGGTCGAAAATAAGAACTCTTTTATTATGAAGTTCAGCTGGAGAGAACTGACTGCAATAGCTGACTTTTAATATGTGTTTAGGTTGGGGTTTTTTTTATGTATATAAACCTGTTATGAATAGCTTTGGACATTCTCAATCGTTACTATAGACTGCAACTCTTTACTTCAAATGCTTGGTGCGCAGCCCACATTAAAGAGACAAGGTCTTGTCTCACGAACTAGCTTCCATTTATGTGGCTCGAGAGATTCCGAGGGCCTCTCAAATGATGTAAATCTAAGAACATTGCAGAAGTGCAACAGCACGTAGTGTGTAGGGGAGGAGGGAGGGAGCACAGTTGGAGCAGAGTCAGAGGATGAATGGAACTCCTCTTCGTGACAGCGAGTACCGCAGCATCATCTCGTGACTGCAACCAGAACAGAGATGTTTCTTGAGCCTTGTCCTGAAGGACTCTGCAGGGTGTAGTTCATGACTGGTAGCCAGGCTGCTTGTAGGAGGCTCTTTACAGGACATTTTACTGGCAAAGCATTGCGAGCCCGGCTGCAGACGCAGCGTAAAGCTGTTCTCCCATGGATGACCCTTTGCCAAAGTCCAGCACGATGTGCTTGTCTAACGTGCCTGCACTAGAGGTGTAGCTGCGTGCTGGCGTTGGTCCTGGCTCACTGCAGCCTGAAAACAGTAAAAAAAAAACCCAAACAAAACCAACCAACAAAAAAGAACCCAAAAAATAAACCCTAAAAACCTGTCTGAATTTGAAGCGTGCCAGGCTGAGCGTTGGCTGGGGTAAGGGGTGTCGGGCTGCTGCGATTGCAGGAGAGCCATGGGGAATTGCCAGCAGTCCCTCCCAGCCCGCTGGCTCCAGTGGTCACACGCTGGGGCGGGGAAAGGATCCGGGTTAAAGCAGCTGCCCCCAGCTCTGTGTGTCTGGCCAAAAGCAGGGTGTCTGCTTGAGAGGATGCTGGGCAGAGGCCGATTCTGGTCGGAGCAGAGCCTGTGGTTTCGGTGAGGTTTCTGTTCAGCTCGCCTTTTGAGTTGCTGAAGACTCAATGTCACAAACAACTGCATCTATACCGATGTGATGACTGGTGCTGTTTAATGCCTGTTCTTATTAAATCTTACAACTGTAACGTTGAAACAGGACGGAAAGTTTCTCTAAAGAAGGGAAGGTGCTGTATTTCCCCCCCTCCCCTCCTCCGTTTTTCACGGTCTTCTCTGCCTTGCAGAAATATTAGGAAATCATCTCTGATTTTGTGTGTGAGACTTGCAGGAGATCTGGGGAGCTTGTTACCTGGGACTGTGTGAGTTATAGATTCATTATTCCCGGATAATTATTTCAACTTCATTATTCCTGCTCTCAGCAGGGGGGTTGGTCTGGGTGACCTCTAGAGGTCCCTTCCAACCCGGACTTTTCTAGGATTCTAGGATTTCCCTGATAATGACCCAAACTAAACCCAGAAAGGCCCCTTCTCTCTGGAGTTCCCACATGAGGTTGTGGTAGTAAAACCACTTGCTTAAATTAGATGATCTGTCGTCGTAGTGTGTGCATTGTGATGATTATTATTATGTTTATTTTCCACTGTTTAACCCAAGACAAAGGAATCTGTTAATTAAGTAATGCTGCTCATTTATAAGGGTGTTTTCATCAAGACCTATAGGACAAGGGGTTTCCTTCATGTCTTCTGCTAACACTGGAACTGTCCAAACCCATCAATGAAAAATATAACTTCTTGCAAGAAAGCAGCTATGCCAGAATAAGCATGAATTCCCCTTTCTGGTATAATGGGCTTACGTTGATAAAGCGTGTCCTTACTACACAGGGGCACGGTTTACTGGAAGAGCTGGGGCAGCCCAAGGGGGTTCTACTGTGATAATTCTACGTGTAGCGAAACGGGAAAATTTATAGGGGATGTTTATGGATGAGCTGCCTGTCTTGGGTTATTTTTGTACTTTGCAGAGAAGAAATGAAAAGAAAGAGAAGTCCTCCTCCTGCGTGCTTTATTCTCCTTTTCTGGGTGCGCTGAGAGGAGCAGAGTTTAGTTCAATTGCTCTGCTGTTTCCTAGGCCAAGGTTTAGTGATAGTATTACTTGATGTTTCCGAACTTCAGCTGGGCATCTGTTCCTTGGTGCTGTTGGTTTCTGTTGGCTTTGGGCTGTCCCAGTCTCTTCTGCACGGCTTGAGATGTTCGGGGCGCTTGTGTAACAGCAACGTGTTCTGAACCAAGACCAAGGTGACACCCAGCTTCCCCCTCCATGTGTTCCACCCCAGATGTCCTGACTGCTGTTCTGTGTTTCTCCTTTTTGATGTTGTAACTGGAACGCTCAACTTTTGCTTAGTCTCTCGTGTGACCCCTAGGTATGGGGCTAACTGTTTGCAGTCTGAAAAGGAAAGCTTTTCCTTAGTAAAATAGGAAGTGTTCCTTCCTACCTGTAGTGCAACAGCCCTAGGGGTGTTTGCCTTTCTTTCCATCCCTCTCTGTCCCGAGGTTTTTATCCAGGTATCTAAAGGGCTGTGTACAAGTTTCTTGGAATGAGAACTTCTCCAAAACGGGCTGATCCCGAGGGTGTAAACTCGTTCTATAGGAGGGGAAACCAGTTTCCTCACACAAATACTGCGATACCGATGGGAAAGGCTTTTCTTTGGCCTGTATCATGTCCTGAAGAAATGGAAATAATCTCAGCCTTTTTCTGTCATCTGCCCGTTAGTGTTTCTCTGCTTCCATTCTCTTCCTTCCCCTGACCCTAACCCTCTGCTTTCTGTTCTCTCCCTACCCCTTGCTATAGAATTTCCCCCGGTAACTCTGTAGAAATGACACTTCTGCAGCAGAAGACAAGGGATATTATTTGAGAGTGAGCAAATCTTTACACTTCTAACTGCAAGGTCCTTAGATACTGGACCCCTAATTAAAAGTTCAAAGCCACTTCCAGAAGCAAATGTCTAAATATAACCTCAGGGTTGTGCAGATGGACTCTGTAACTAAGGCTTGACAAGATGGCAGCAGTCCTGTATACAGGAACTCCTGTCAGCTTCCCTGAAATAGCAGGGAGCGTACGCAGGAAGCTCCAAGGGCTTTATAGCAGGAATCTGGAGTGGCATGATAAACTCACTTGTGCTTCTGTTGCTCCCGAGTAAAGTCCCAAATAAAAGTCAACAAACATCTGTGCCCCAGTGTCAAGTGTACGCTTGTAGTGCACAAGTTTTAATGTGTTTTGTGCATTTGTATTTTAGTTTTCAATTCATGAAATCGTTTGTGTACTCAAAAGTGTTTGCGTACTCAGGCCTCCTGTGTGTGCTGTGAGGTTGTGGGCTTTTTTTTTTTTCCCCTACACAGATATCCACTCCTGCTGTCTATTTGATATTTTATTTTAGAAAGCCATTCGCTGTGCTAGAATCTTACTGCCCGTGTGGAGATGTGAGCGTGGACCAGATGCGAGGCCGATAAAATCAGCTGTTCATTGTGGAACTTGTAGTCAAGTAGCTACTGCATGTCAGTGGGTACCAGCCACACGATTCCTGAGTTCAGGAAACGACAAAGAAATAAGTAGAATGTCAGTTCCTTCACATAAATCATCTTCTAGTTCATAGAAACTGGAAACGTATATTTCCTTAAGCCTTATTTTTTCTTAGAAGACTCATTTTGCAGGGTGTAATGGCCTGGGTGGCAATCAGACTCCTGTCCTAGTAAGATTGCCACCTGTATTCTTAAAAAGATTGTGATTCCTGTAATCCTGTGACAAACAGCACTCCTGATGTCTCTCTGAAAACATCTTTTCTTTTTATTTCAGGACAAACACCATGATGCTGCTCATGAAATTATCGAGACAATTCGGTAAGTGCCGAAAGCAGGCGTGGCCAGAACCCTTTCCTGCATCTCAGGGAACGGGTGTCTTGAGACAAGCTACAAAGGAGGGCAGCAATTACAATTGTAATTGACACGATGGGTCCAGTTCTGCAATATCCTCTGGCCCACCCTCTGCCTTTCCCCTGGTTGCTGTGGTCTTGCAGCGCTGTTGGCGTGCGCATTGTTTGGGAATGATGTCCCCATTAGCATTCCTCTGATTCTGCTGAAAGACTTGGACCAGTGTGGGGAAAATAGGGGGATAAAGGTGAAACGGACGGTGGTTATGACATCACTTGTGTTATTTCAGCAGGGTTAGGAGGTGACTTGCTGTAGAACCCCTTTTATTCCCTGTTAAGCCACTCCTGTGGGACATCAGTGCGTTATCCCCGTCAGATTGTTTAAAAGCTGTTCTTGTCAACTGTTCTAGATCCTTACCCTACAGCTTCCTTTGTCCGAAGGCTGCGTCTGCAGCAGGTTTTAGTTCTTGGATGGTGCAGATACAGCCGAGGATATTTTCTCTGTGTGCAGCTACAGGTGAGGTACAGCCGAGGATATTTTCTTTGCATAGCCACCTGAGCTTGACTTTTGCTCGGTCTCTCATGGCCTAGGAAAATGGGAGTGAGCTTTGCTCGGTCCCAGCATGTGTGAGAGCACCAAGGACCTGTGTGGTAGTGTTGATAATATCCCTTAAATACATGAAATTGTAGCATTTTCCCATCGTCTGTGGTGGGACAGAATGTGCAATGAGGCTGGGGGCTAAAGATGAGCATTTTACTTAGAAATAAATTTCTTCTTCTAATTGCAAAACCTTGACACAAGATGCACTGTTGTGGCTACTGGTTGTTGAGAAAATTCTGTGCCTTGGGAACTTGAGGCATCATTTGTGGATACGGTTGTTGAGAAGAGCCTTTGTGAAGGGATTTAAACGGGGTGCTGGAAGTGGCCGTGGGAGGCGTCGGTGCTGGTGCTCTCTGTGCTGGGCTAGCAGAGGGCAAGGGGAAAACTGTGCTAGAAGGCAGTTGGGCCAAGGTAATGTTTCACAACCGTGTTTTAGGCAGGATTGCAGAGAAGGCAGAGGCTTTTGTGCTGCCTTTGCCTGCCTTGTGCAAAGTGACCACAATACGGCTATGAAAGTGGTGGGTCAAGGAGTACAGAGAAGCATTTATCCCTTGAAGCCAGTGGTGGACAGCTCTTGACTGCCCGTTCCCATGAGTTAAGAGGAAAAAAAAATGGTAGAGATGAGAGTCCCAACCTTTGCAAGGAGATGGGAGATACCAGTCACAAGAGAGTGAGCCATAGATGTAGAGCTTGGTTTTCACTTGCCTATGTATTAATTTGGTAAGGACAAATCAACCAGAAGGAACAGAGCTGTTGAATTGCCAGTCTCTTGGGTTTTTTCCCCTGCCTACCACTGTAAAAGTGAAGTTGGCATCAAGGTACATGAAGAAAACTCTGCTGTTCCTATTGGAGTTCAGCCTGTGACATGCTCTGAGGTTTTTTGACGATCAGCGTGCATTCCCACATTGATGCTTTTGGAGGGAAGTGTACAAAGCTCATGTGACTTGTCTTTGAAAGGAATTAATCTTCTCCATCCCGAGAGCAAAGCTCTCTGCTGTGAGATGCCATCGTCAGATGCTCTGCAACTGGCTGCGTGCTTTCCATTTCTAATGGCAACAGCATCCAGGGCCTTGTTAACCCGGCCCATAAAAGGGATCTTCTATCAAAAGAACTCAAACCTGTGCATTCTGTAGGGTGTAAGAGCAGGCTGGAGCCCTGCAGAGGAGAATATCCTTGCAATGGGTGCAGTGACTGGTGGCATTGTTTTGGGGTGCTGTAGGAAATGTCTTCCCCACCTTTCAGCTTATGGAAGCTTGTTACAGTATCAGAATTCTTTCAAAGCGCTGCACTCGCGCGTTACAGTTTATGTTAGATTAGCATCAGCCGGGCCTCTGAGTATTTTTAGACACGTTGAATAAATTTATCACCTCGTTTTGAAGTTGTGCCATTCCGAGAGCTTTCTAGTCCTGCCAACGTCTACGGGCACCTTACTGTTTATTCGCTACAAACCCAAACTATTGCAGCTCTCCAGTTAGCATTTCCTGATGCCTGCCTCCTCCTGACAAGGTTCTGGTCTTCCAGGTCTGCTGCAGTATTCTCTCTTAACAGGGAGCAGTGCTGCTCTGGAACAGAGACAGGCTGCTTTGTTACACTTAGTGGGAGATGTTTTTATTCATTATTTCTTCTCTTCTTCCAGGTGGGTCTGCGAAGAAATCCCAGATCTCAAGCTTGCTATGGAAAACTATGTTTTAATTGACTATGATACAAAAAGGTGAGAAGAATATTTTTGTTCCCACCCAGAGGACAGACCAGCACGGTTTATAGTGAATCACTTCGTAACTGGTTATTCTTAGACACCAGGAACTGAAGTTTTCTTTTAGAACTGGCTTCAGACTCTGCAGAGTTATTTTGGTAGGAAGTGTGTGACAGCAATATTGGCAAAGGCTGTTGGATTAAGGACATAATTGGAAACGCCACACAGCAGAAAGTCAAGCTCTGGTGTACGTTGGAATTACTCACTCCGAAACAATGATTGGTATCTGCGCCCTTGGCCCGTGGCCAGCGTTAGGAGTCTGAATGGCACCGAGGTTTCTACTGTTGTAGTAACCAAGAATTCCAGTTTGGAGACCTCATTAATGTTTATAAATATGTAAAGGGTGGGTGTGAGGAGGATGGAGCCAGGCCCTGCTCAGTCTCAACCAGTGACAGAACAGGGACAAGGGGTGCCAGCTGGAACATGGGAGGTTCCACATAAACATGAGAAAAGACTTCACGGTGAGGGTAAGAGAGCACTGGAACGGGCTGCCCAGAGAGGCTGTGGGGTCTCCTCCTCTGGAGGCATTCAGAACCTGCCTGGCTCTGTTCCTGTGTGACCTGACCTAGGTGATCCTGCTCTGGCAGGGGGGTTGGACTCGATGATCTTTCGCGGTCCCTTCCAACCCCCACCATGCTATGAGGGTGGCGTGGCAGAGCTGCCTGCCGGAGCCCGCTGCAGGAGTTAATCTCCAGCCCTCCTCTGTGTGGGATTCAGTGCAGCTGGGGCTAAAGGAAAAGGCAAACTATTCATGCAGCTCTTCGGGGCAGTTAGAAGTAATTTTAAGATGCTTGTAGTTACACGTGAATACCTGTTCCACAAACACCTCGAACCGGGTGTACAGAATGTGACGCGCAGACTGGGGGAGGCAGATTCTGACCTGCAGTTAATCAGTGGAGAGATCTGAGGTTCTGTGCGTTGACTTGGCTGTCCTGAGACCAGAAGACCACCCTCACGCTGCAGTTTACAAAACACTCCTTAGTTGCTTTCCTGGAAACGACTGAATTCGTTCAAGTCCACAGCATGATTAAAGTTTTAGAATGAGCTTTACAGATGAAGCTGCATCTCTCAGATTAATCACTGGCCATTGTCCTGAGTACCAGGTACTTGTATCATGCTCTGCTTAAGATACTGCTTCCTCCTCTCTTCATTTGGTTTTGTTTGATTGCAAGACTTGTGGGTCCCTCTCTGCCCCTTGAAAACTTCAAAGGACAAATCCAGGTCGAGCATCCCTTGTCATCAGATCTGTTAACTTGGATTTATGGGTTGCTCATAGAGGCTGCAGTGCTGCGCGTCCCCACCGGGTGTGTTCTGGGCTGTAGCACCAGTGTGGTCAGCAGCAATAAAAGGGAAACCCATCCATTCCCCAAAGTCACCCCCTCTTACCTTGCTGCAGCTTTTCAGGGAAGTCTGAAACTTCTAAATTGGGTAACATTTTGAATATTTTTCCTTCCTTTGAAAAAAAAAAAAAGTGTCAGAAAAATTACTTGCCCCAAATAGACTGACATGTGGATGTGAATGAAAAGCAACAACAGGCAATCCCATTTCAGCCTCTTGCTTTGTCTTAACGTGGAATTAAACACAGGCAGTTGAAATCTTGAAGTGGAAGTGAGCGGTGCTCCTTGGAGAGGTGTCCTGGCCCACACGGTGTGATGAGGATCACAAGAGACTGAAGAGCCCCTTTTGATGTCCCCTACTCCCACTGCCCCTCTCTGGGTTTGGGGATGGCCACGATTTAATTCTTATTCCTGTAACTCCTTGGATTGTGTTTTTGCTGCTGCTTTCTGAGACTGGTTATGTAACAAACGATGTTCCCAGTAATATTTTTTCTTCCCTGGCCTGAGATGAATTTATTTAATCCTCTCAGCTTCTGTCATTAAGGCATCTGCCTGAGTTGCCTGTAATCCCAGCCACCCCACGGAGCAATCAGTATGCTGTTCTGGCCCGTGGGGTCTTAGACCGTGCCCCAGCTCCGCTGGCCTTTTCAGCCTCAGAGTTTATTTCTAGAAAGATATCTGCTTGTCTCAGGACTGATTATCACGGAGAGATGCTGGAACAACAGAGGATAATTTACCGGTGTCTTAGATTTACGTGCAGCTGAGACTATGAGAATACAAACCACTAGTGTTGTACTTTTCCCATTAATTAAAGGAAGGGGTGTTATTTGTCAGGTGCTGCTGGTCTGCCAGGGGATTTCTTTGAAGGAAACTGTGCATACAGAGTCCTAAAGCTGTGTATGTTCTGCAAGTAACACACCGTACTTACAGCATGTGTGATGACAAGAAAAAGCACAGGGTTGTACCTTCCAAGGTGCCTTTCGGAGCTCTCTGGTTTGAACTGACCCTGTTCATTCTGTCTCCCCGTGTAGCTTCGAAAGCATGCAGAGGCTCTGCGACAAGTACAACCGCGCCATCGACAGCATTCATCAGTTGGTACGTACTTGCCGTGGTTCCGCACCATCCTGGGAGCCCAGAGCAGCTCACCCCAGGGTGACTGACATCCCGACAGCAGTGACTGACTTAGCACTGGACTATGCGTGTTAGTTCAGTTCCTTCACCAGCGTTCAGCGCTTCCATTCTTCTCGGACTGAAGTCTGATAGGAAACCCTGTTTTCTTGATCATACCAGGACAGTCAAGGAACTAGTGTCAGAGGGATGTTTTTATGGGAGGAAAAGAAAAATAAAATGATTTCCCCTCCCCAAAGTGCAGATTTGAAATGCTGTTTCTCTTGAGTGCAGTTACCTTGGCATTTTGAAAACACCGAGTTACCTTTAGGGGGAAGAAAAGATTTGTCCATGTTTAGCGTGTAGATGTTTCACAGGGATTAACTGTATAGATTTATACTTGCGTGGAGAAATCTGTGGCTTATGGGCACTTAAATAATCCATATGAACTCTCCTGTGTATGGTGGAAGTGATCCGTGGCTCAGGAATTTCCTTGCTTGCCACTCAGTTCAGCTGCTCTGTTCTGTGGGGTCGCTCTGGCAAAACTAGGACGTAACTGAGAATGTAAACTGGAATCTCTTCTCAGAACAAGCTCTTGGCTTTTCTTACCCCTTTTATAAGGTTGAACTGGAGGAGGGAAAACAGGAGCAAAGAGTTAATGTTGCTATTCTCTTCAGTTTTGAAAGTATAGGTGGATTTTTTTTTCTCTGCTGTGCTCGTGGGAGTTACAGTGTGCGGTATTCTGGTAAAACAAGACCTTTTTTTGCCAGGCTTTCCTTCATTTTGTGGGTCTAAAGGACTCCCTAAGACTTTGCTTGTTTGGACTCGGGTGTCTTCATGTGCGTCTTGGTGAACAGCTACAGATTTGAAGCTATTTTCAGCATTAGCAGTTGCTGAGTGAAATGACAAACCTCTGATAGGTTCGATTTTCTTCTCGCCGTGTGAATCTCGAGCAGAGGGATGTGTAGGAGCTGACTTTTGTTTGTTTTTCCTTACCAAAGAGAGAGGTAAACAAAAAAACCCTAAACTTAACAACATGTTTAGGACAGAGTATTTTCTGAAGAAGAAAGGAAGCTTGATTTCCATCTCTTTCCTGCCACTCCCTGTTGGAGTACATGGGCTCCCTCCCATCCTACAGCTCCTGAGAGTAAATGAGATGCAGTACAGTCAACATCAGTGCAGTGGTGACCTGAGTGAGCAGACTTGTGCACTTGCTCCAGCTATGTTCAGTATTAAGCTTTACATTGCCTATTGGTTTCTACATCTCACCGATTCCTCTTCAGTGCTCACTTCCAGCAGGCGTATTTGTAACTATCTATCAGTTGTAGTGAGACAAAGTATAGAGCAATTGGCCCGGCCTGATTTCTTCGGGACAGAGCAGCTCGTGGGAGAGGGGGTTGGAGGGAGTTCCTCTTCTGTCTTCATCTCTCCAGTGCAACCTTGTTTCGGTGTTGACCTGTCCTGACCTTGGCTTGGTGTCTTCTTTCTGTTCTGTAGTGGAAGGGAACGACCCAGCCGATGAAGCTGAACACTCGTCCCTCCAATGGGCTCCTCCGGCACATCCTGCAGCAGGTCTACAACCACTCGGTGACGGATCCAGAGAAACTTAACAACTATGAGCCATTTTCCCCAGAGGTTTACGGAGAAACTTCCTTTGACTTAGTGGCCCAAATGATAGATGAAATTAAAATGACAGAGGATGACTTGTTTGTTGACTTGGGCAGTGGTAAGTGACCAATATCTCAAAGCGGGTTTTCTTTTTATCTTTCTACTTGCTGTTTACTTTCTTTAAAAGAAAAGAAAAAAAGGAAGATGGAATTCATATTTGGAGAGTAAACCAGGACTAAGGATTGTGTTACAGGATAAGCACCTTTTCTAGTTAATCCCCAATGAGGCTCCTGCTTTTTATCACAAGATTAAGTAGACCAACCAGACATCCCAGGCGTTCTTCCCTGTGGTGTTAGTGAGACGTTGGCCTACAAAGGCGATAAACCCTTGATACAGAAAACTCTTGGGTTCCGTTGCTATTGGTGGATGCACTGATAAAGAGGAAACGATATTAAAACTGATGCTTGAAAGAGAACATAACAATTCAGTTTCAGAGGATTCAGCTGCTCTCAGTGGATGCAGCTCGTGCCCTTTGTGTGTGACAATGTGATTTCTTGACCCTGCCCGCGCCAGCGTGAAACGCTCGGTGCAGAATCTGAAAATGAGGCGGTTTTCTTTCCTCTGGCAATCTTTTCAGTGTGTCAAAGAAGCTTTAACAGCTGCCTTGAGACCCTGCAAACTCGAGCTTGCAGCCCCCAACTGTATCTCATGAGCTGGTTGGAGTTTTAAAAGGAAATGGCTGTTCCTAGTTGGTAAAGAAAACGGATACGACTCAAACACACGTGGCAGAGATCTGCTGAGTAAGAAGACTAGCATCGTCTTTTGGTTGCTAAAATCTGATTCAGCAGGAAAGGATTTCCCCTTCTGCTGGATGGGTTCTAAAGTTCTAAATGAAGTACCTTTTGGTTTTGTTGCTGGTATGATAGAGGACATCTGTGGGAAGACTATTTTAAAATACACTAGTTGTTAAAAACCAAATATATTTGAAATTTAAGTGCAGCAGATCTGCCTCATTCTTCCCCAAAACTTAATACTTCTCCAGTCAGGGATCTTCAGTGATTATTTTATTATTATTATTTTTCCTGCTTTCTCCCTCGGTGGGACTTAGGTCTCCAATTTCCTGTTTCAGTGACTTTATGTTCAGAGGAGACATTTAGAAAGGCATCAGATCTGACAAACTATTTTCCATCTGGAAGAAAAAAATTGCCATAGATGGTCACAATTGTTTGTTCAGGAAGGTTGAAGAAGATCATATCTGAAGTCCTGCAGTGCTGCTGTTTATGTAACCAGCTCAAACGTTAGATACTTTTACCTGCTATTATCAGAAATAAAACCAGGTATTTATTGCTGTCCCCCAATTTAATCTTGGGGACTGACCCAAAATATAAAAATTCCCAGTCTAAAAAGCCTGTGTGAAAGGAATGGTTTAAATTCAGAAGCCTTTTAGTGTTCGGAACGCTGAAACTTCAATTAAAAGCAGAACATCATTGTTGAGTTTGTATTGAAGGAGTGAACTTTTTGTGTTGGGAGCAGCACTGAGTGCAGTGGCAATGAGAACACTGTCAGAGGATGATGCTGTTTTATCAGGGCAGCTGGAGCCATTCAGTCCAGTGTGGCCAAACCCCTCCCCACAGCACATTAGCCTTGCGTGTGGTGCCAGGAGTCAGTGGCTCATTGCAGGAGGGATTTATGAAGGTCTGCATCATCCTTGGGCAGACTGGAATCACAGCACTGTTAAGTTCTTGCAAAAAGAAAAGGCAAAGACGGACGAGATGAGCAACTTCTGGTGCCGTCTCACGTGATGTCTGACAATGCACCGTGTTCTTCACCTGCCATTGCCCCTTTGGTCTTGGTCCTCTTTAGTCTTTGTAAATCGGAATCTCCTCAAATCTTTGTCCGCATCCTCCCGCTGCAGAAACCCAGGCAGCCGCATCTGGGAATTGGCAAACAACCCCCCTCACCCCAACCAACCAAAAAACCCCAACAGCAACCCCCCCTCAGCTCTCCAGCTCTCCCCGTGCCAGACAGCATTAGAGTGGTAATGGTTTAAAGGCCAGAGTTCCACCCCTGCAATTACCAGCGGCGCTTCCTGCCGGCAGCCGCTGAGATGGAAAGCAGCAATATGTTTTCTGAGCACGTGGGCTTTTGGATTCTCGTGTTTCCCACGTGGTCATCCGCAGAACGATTAAAGGCGCCGGTGAGACGAGCGCCTTCGGTGTTGGGCGCGGACGAAGCGAGATGCACCGGTGGCTCTACTGCTGCTGGCTATGGGATGGTTTAAGAAAACCCTAAGTGACCACTCTACGAATGCAGAATGATGTGGCTCTGGTGTCTGCTCATACTGAGAGAAATCAAATGAATATTTTATTTATAGTTTTTTTTTCTTTAGTCTTCTTACCATAAGCTGGGGTGGGGGAGAGCGAATGTGTTCAGACAAGGTGCAGAAACAGCAGCTAATCACTGCTGGGAGCATCTGATGCAAGTGAGATTGGAGGGGTGGGAGGCTGATGCATCCTGAAGTACTCCTGAGTCTTGCCAGCCTTGTGGTCGCGTCTGAAATTCTGAGCGTTGAAGCCGAGAGTGGTGTCCAAAGTAGCTCCTATCTAAATAAGCTTTACATGTTCTCAGACTTTGTGCTGCATTTCCTGGTGAAAAGCAGTATAAATATTGCTAACTACAGCAAATGTATCAGCCAATCTTTCAGTTAGTGGGGTGGGTATGTGACCAACCAGTATTTGTTTGGGGACGTGGCAGAGTTTGTCTAAGTGGTTGTTCAGTTACCTAATTAAATAGTGAACTACAATATAAAACCTGTAGATTTGATGGTGGACAAAAAGAAAAAATTAAAATGCAGGTATTAAAAAAAACCTGTGTGAATTTGTAAAAAATCAGAGACTCACAGAATGGTGGGGGCTGGAAGGGACCTCTGGAGAGCAGCGAGTCCAACCCCCCTGCCAGAGCAGGGTCACCCAGGGCAGCCCACACAGGAAC
>JANHFX010029644.1:34840-61259 GCA_027560015.1 Chloroceryle amazona
GCAGGGTCCAGGCGGGTTGGGAATCTCTCCAGAGCAGGAGACTCCACAGCCTCTCTGGGCAGCCTGGCACAGGCTCCTACAGCCTCACACCAAGAAACTTGCTCCTTCTGCTCAGCTGGAACCTCCTGGGGTCCAGTTGGTGCCCAATGCCCCTTGTCCTGTGGCTGGGCACCACTAACAAGAGTTGGGGCCCTTTAACTATCGATGAGCATTGATCAGATCCCCATGGATCTTATGGACCATGTTCTTCTGCTGGTTTAGCTACTGCAGCCCTTAGCCAGGAGTTCTTGAGCTGGAGTTTCCTTACCAGTTCTCAACTCACTCTCAGAATTACTGTAAACCACAGGCTTGGCTGGGAGTCTGGGGGGATTTTGTTGATTTCCCAGTTTCAGCTGCTGGGGAATGCCCTACTTTCCTCCTTTTAGGCCACCGTTTATTGATCAGAGCTGCCCCGGTGCAGTCGGTGAAGAAAGTGGTGGTTAGGAGGAGTCAATCAGATGGCTCTCGTGCTGTTCTGAATGTAGCGGACCACCGATCCAGGAACCACTGTCTTGTTTCCAGAGGAGAAAAAAAATAACCAATTTTCCCTTAACTGCAGTTGACCATCTGGTTACTTCTGCACTCCAGTATTTTTCCTGCTGAGATTTTTTTCCCCTCAGCTAATGGCTGCATGTGAGCTGGGCTAACATTACAACACCAAACCAGACAGATTTTAACAGAGCTGTGTTTCATTTCAGTTGTAACACGGCTCCGTCTTGCACACGTGGACAAGGGGGAAAAGTGTTCATCCTCCGTGGGCCGTGTCAGGTTAAAGCGTTGAGGTTCGGGTTATAACTCTGCCCTTCCCAACCTCAGCAGCAGGGCACACGGAGCCTGTAACTGGATCCAAGTAACATATCACAGCCACTTAGGTTGGATTTCGAGACCTTTATATGAAGCTCAGTACTTCAAAATAGCGTCATGTTACTCTGGCCCTTTGTGCTTCCTTATTTCTCAAGGGTTTTTCTTTCTCCCGTTGCTGTCTGAAAACCTCCTGTAGACATTAGAAACCCTGGTGCCGAGAACTGCGCTATGAAGCCGACTTGCATAAATTGCTGTAAAATAAATACAGTTGCCTTGCATGTGGGTTTGCTTCTACCGTGTCTTGGTTACTCAGCCATGAAACTATTTATTACAAGAACAGATAAGACCCCGAGACAAAACTATCTCTTAAATAATCTTGAGCTGGTCTCCGTTCACAGTAGCGAGGTTTGGGAGTAGCTGGAGGGTGTCTGCATTGCAGTGCCAGCACTTCTGCAGGAGCTGGCACTGAGGAGAATCAGTTATTGATCAGAGCTCCCCAAGTACAGTCGGTGGAGAAACTGCTTGTCAGGAGGAATCAGTCAGGTAGCCCTTGCGCTACTTCTTGCCCTACAAAGGAGTGGATATAAAGAAAGGATGCAAAGCCATTTCTTTGATGCCCCTGAGGTTCTGATATAAGCCATCATCTTGCCCCTTCACAGCGTGTCATCATCGTTAATTATATAGTTGCATGTTATTTTTCCTCTCTTTGTATCTTTCCCCCTAAAAACCCCTCCTTCTGCCTTCCTTGTGGCACAGCAGAGCCGCACAGCCCACAGCTTCCCCTCATTTCAAGAACACGACTGCGACTTCACCTGGGGAGAAGCCGGGCGGTTGCGGGTGTTAACCTGGAACGCGACAGGGTTTTGTCAGAAAGGTTCTACACATGGCACTGAAGTCTCAACTTGAATTATTTTCAAATAAGGCCTTTGTGTTACTTGGTTTCCAACTCGAAAGCTGTAGAAGCGTTTGAGTTTTATATTTAGTACCACAGAAGAATCAGATGCTCGTGTCTCTGTTGCAGCAAGAGCCTGAATTCCGAGCAGCGTTCCCAGCGTGCGCTGTGCCCGGGCTCTGTGCTCTGGGCCCAACAGAGCCAGGGGGTCAGTGGGGCCTTCTGGGGGCAGTCGCTGAGCATTTCTGGTCTGGGTGCTGTAGGGCATTGCTGGCTTCTCCAGACAGCGCGGTCTTCATAGGGCCCCCCGATAAGCTGGAGACCCTTCCCCGTTCATCCCGTGGCAGAAGAGCTGCTGAGGGTGGGAGCAGAGGGAGGCAGCTCTGGGACCTGAGGGATGGGCAGATCCAGCTGCTGGGCTCTGAGTGCTTCATCTCCTCGGCCTTTCCTAAAGACTTGATGTGGTCTCACTTGTGGTATCGCCGAGGAGGTCCAGCACCTTTGGCCTTCTCCAGAGGAAAAGGGATACGGAGCAGAAAGGAACAATGTTAACTGATGTGTGTGTGGTGTTTTTGTGTTCTTTTGTCTTTTTTTAAGCTGGAAAGAGGTGACTTCCTCTCAGAAGAATGGAGAGAGAGAATTGCAAACACAAGGTACAGTACAGCAATTGAATGCTGCTTTATGAACTGAATATTTGGGAGTTTGTATAATGGAAATTGGGAGGCTGGCCAACTTTTTATATAGAATTTCCATAGCAAATACCAGAAGTCTATCTGCCAACTTTTATACTGGCCTCTTTAGATCTGTTTTTCTGCCTAGAAGAATGGGTTTAAATGCACGTCCCGTGATACTACGCACAAGGGTGTAGCCAAGATAAATTCTGGTTGTACAGAGGAGTATAAACCTCTGTTTGGTTTGCATACCCCCGTAGCTGGTGTGAACGATTCTGGCAGAGCACTGACTTATCTTGGCTGTTGGGGCACAGGGAGGCTCGCTTTCCACGTGAAAAAAGGGCAAAAGACCCAAGTGAGTCTGTTCCAACTTAAACTGGGAGAGCATTTAAGCTGATTGTCTTATGAAGAGTTATTTCCACAAAGATCAGTACAGAGGGTTACACTCCTCTTTGATGGGGGCAAAAAGTCAGTAAAGATGGTAAAAGCAATAAAATGTTATTCCATAATTGTAAAGGGTTTCCATTTATTTGGCCTTATAGACAGAAAAAAAAAGAAACTACTTTTAATTTTTATATGACCCTCTGGGCCACGCTGTTATGTGGGGGAATGGGAGAAAGTTGTCAAAAGAGGGCTCTCTGGAAGGCTTCAGCGTTGTGGCATTTTCTGGATTGCTTCCAAGGCTCTGTTTTAAGAGTGATCCATCAGCACGGCGTCTGCCAGGCTGGTGACTTTGCCATTGCGATCTCTCTCTGTTAAACTTGTGGAGGTGCCTTTTAATTTGTGGACGGACGTTACCCCAGCCTTGCAAGCTGGTGGGGTTTTGCTTTTCGCTTGCCATTCCACATGCACGCTCCTCTGCTGTCTGCGCAACTCTCCTCGGAACAGATTCTTTCTTCATTTGTATTTTTAGCTGAAGCACATCTAACCCTGTGCAGAAATGCTGCGAGACGTTTACGTTGTAGCTGATTGTAGGGCTAATTGTAGGGCCACTCAGCTACAGCCACCTTTTTTGACTCTGATACACTCCAAAAGAAGGAGCTTTTTGCCCGCAAGCATCAGGGGCTGGTGTTTGACCGGTCGGCACGCTCCGGGCAGTGTCTGCTCCAGCGAGACCGAGATCGTCTGACGAATTCACGTGGGAGCCACCCAGTCGAAGCCGAAGCGTCGCCCGTCCTGTGAGCGGGGACGGGTGGCCGGGCTCTGACGGGAAGGGCCCGTTTGTCCCAGGCCAGGGCTCTGGGCGGTCGTGTGGTGACACGTGAGCCAGCCCTGCGGTGTTCTGTACTGGTGGTTAGCAGTACGTGCTCACAAGAGGTGGACGGGGGGCTCCTGTGCTTCTGTCGTGTGCATAGAAAATATTGTACCAGAAGGAACACTAAAAAAAAAAAAGTCTGGCTGGCAAGCTCTGACTTTTTCCCTTCCTTTCCTGGATGTTTTCTAGTCCCGTTAATACGCTTGGCTCTTTTGCGAGGCCTCTTCTTTGGCACACGGTGGAAGGAGGAGGAAGAAACCCCCGCTAGCCGTACTTGCCAGGCAGGGTTTCCCAAATCTCAAGTGCAAGGCGTAGCAAGAACAACTTTTTTTTATTATTTTATTTTTTTTTCTTGATGTATAAACATTTTTCATCCGTGGTTTTTAATAGCTTTGGCTGCTGCTCTTAAACTCAGTGTCCTTGTTGAACATGTTTCGTGTGTGGAGGCACTAGGAGGGGAGTTTTTAACCAGAGTTCTTGCACAGAAAGCAGTTTTCACGTTGAACAACGTGCCCCGATGGTTTTCACGGTGTGCTCAACGTGCACAGGGTGCTCAGCAGCCTCTAAGAGATGCGGAGGACTCTTGTTGGTGGGAAACAGACCCCAGGGACAATTAGGCCCAGGCTCTAAAAAATAAAGGCATATTTCTTTTTTTTTTTTTAAGCTCTGATGTGTTCCCTTTCTTTCCAAAACATTTTTATCATTTGAAAGATTCCACCTTTGCTCAGGCTTCTGTGATTCCACAAGACAGTGGCTTTTTCATCAACAAACCCCCTCCAGTTGGGTCTCTAACCCAGAAAGAAAGATAGAACTCCCGTGGGTTAGGGTGAAGTGCTGGGTTTAGGGCAGGGAAGAAAATAGGGAGAGATATCAACTGTCTTTTTGCATGATGGGGGAATTTAGAGCTGGAAGAGAAAATATATTCCATTATTTGCTCTAATACCTTAAACACACGTGAAGAAGTAATGGGATGCAGCGCGTGTGACGTTGGTTTGTCACCTTTCACGCCTGGGTTAGCAGCTGTGTGTGTGTTGGTAGGTGCTGTGTTGGTGTTTGATCTCGCCACGGCAGAGGGCTGAAAACATTTTACCCGCTGTTTTTGCCTTGAAAACCTCAGCTGGATGCTGAGAGCAAGTGTCAGAGCTGGACACCTTCAGCATGTTTTAACCAAAATCACGTGGGCAGCGTGCGAATGCTAAAGGTCAGGATCTGCTTTGTGGCACTGGGCAAGAAGAAAGCCTTTTGTGGGATGGCAGAAGCTGTTCAGTCAGGGACACGCAGTGTTTTTCACTTTCAGAGGTGGCTGTAGAGGCTCAAAGTGATGGTGGCTTGCGGCTGGGGGGTAGCTGGGTGTATATTTGGGTGCCACTTGCTCGTCCCTGTTCATTAACTAAACCCTTGTCTTGCAGCGTGATTTTTGTGAACAATTTTGCCTTTGGTCCTGAGGTGGATCACCAGCTGAAGGAGAGATTTGCAAACATGAAGGAAGGTAACAAATGGAATTTAAACCCTGCTGCAGGGGGCTGGTGGGGGGGTGTGCTTAGCTGCAGCCCTCAGCAGGTTTCGCTCTGTGCCTTGCACCACAAGGGTTGTTTCTTGGGCTTTCTGCTTCCAGTCTTATTATCTGCTCTGACCAACCTGATCCCTCGGAGGTAGCTCTGCGTGCGAGGGCTCTGCTGGGGTTGGGGGAGCTGCTGGTCCTCTTGCACCTCTTAGGAGAGCCAACAACACGTGCAACGCCCGAGACTGCAAAGCTTCCCTTCCCAGGGGCTTGCTTTGTGTGCCCAGGTTCTGTAACCGCCTCCTGAATTGACCCGACTCTCCCAGTTAGAGTTGGCACGTTTAGTGCTGGGCATTAACTTGTAAGCATTAAAATGGGGACGACTGTCACTGGATGTCTCACGTGCTCCTGGAGAAGTCCCGCTGCAGACACCACCAGTGACTGAGGATGCCCAGTAACCCCACTGTGTCTTTTTCCTTTTCTCTTAACTGCTTCGATAAGAAATGATTTTATTTGATTATGGCAGGAATTACAAAACGAAGTTTTTCTGAGAAGAAAAATAAGTGGCATGACCAAAGAGGCTGTGGCTTCCCACACTACAGCTTTGTGCTGAAGTAAATAATGTGACTTGTGGGCTCTGTTGCAAACCATATAACCCCCAAACTTAAGCCATCATCTTTAATTTAATGGTTGCTTCTTATTTTTGTTTTTATTATTTCAGCTTCTCCTTAGTGAGGGCTTGAGAAGCGACGGTGGGGAAGGGTCAAGTGCTTTTTACAAAATAAAGAAACTTTGAGCACCAGAATGTGTTGGGCTTTGTGCCTTGGGCTGAATGACCACGAATAGCTGTGAGATGGAGATTAGTGTTCTTTAAAAGAAAAGGGCTTTGGGGGCTTGTGTAGAACAGAGACCTTGGTGTTCCCAATTGAAATTTCTCCAGATTGCCACTGAGAATTCACCTGCATTTTCAGGAAGTGTTTTGAGAGCTGTCATCTTAAAGGATCCTTCCCGTGTCACCTCATAGCTACCAGCAGGACTAATGCATTGACTTTCTTGGACACTATCAGAATGAGCATTAAATAATAGATTTTTTTGTGATATGACAGTGGTGGCCTTATTAGGACTGCTCTTGAAGGCTCTGTGCTGGGTTCTATTTAATAAATAATAATTTCTAGAAGAAACAATGGTGACTGACTGCCCTCTTTCTTTTTTTTTTTTTTCCAGGTGGGAGAATTGTGTCCTCAAAACCTTTTGCACCTCTGAATTTTAGAATTAACAGTCGAAACTTGAGCGGTATGATTGCCCTTTTTATTGTTCATGACAATTACGGTGTTTTCATTATCTGACCATCTCTGCAGTGGGGTATTTGTTGCTCTTTAAAGACTTGTTAAGTAAGTAGAAAAATGCCCTCCTGTTATTGTAGCATAGATGCCAAAGTGACGTGTATTTCAAATCAGACACACACAGAAAATCCACCCGAGGCTGGAACAAAAAGACACTCTTTTTATGGGGTTCATCCCGCGGTGTTCAGGTATCAGTGCTGTCAGCGTTTCCCTGCTTGGGCATCTTCTATAGCTGAAGAGAATAAGGTGTTTCAAGGGTGTGATTCATTTCTTCAGCTACAGAGAGTAACTTGTGAGTTCCTTGTACCCTCGCTGGCTAAACGTGGACAGGGAAATCCCGCCAGCCGTCATTTGTAAGGCTCAGAGGCTGAAATGTTCAACTTTGCCATGTCTTCTGTAGCGTAAATGGATCAAACAGACCTATCCCATCAATGCCCAGTTGCCGTGTCTTGGTTTATTGCCAACAAAGTTTTGTGGTTTTCCTTCTCTTCTGAACGCAGCAGACTCGATACTTGGCGACGTTGTCCTTTGAAGCGCAGGTTAATGAGGTGTTGAGGTTCCCAACACACCCAGTGTTGCTGGGTTTGCTTCTGACCTTTTTATTCAGTTTTTATTGTTGAACTTTTTCAAACAGAAGAACGATCCAAGCTGGATTCTACACATAGTTCCCGTGTCCCGTGCAAAACACACCCTAAAATTCAACAACGCCTCGTTCCCCTCCTTGTGCAAACACAACGAGCAATGTCCCGAGTTGCAGATCTCAAGCTGTGTACTCTGGTTTTTCGCCTGACACCCTTGGTAAAGCCCTTTGCAAGAAGACTTGTCATTAAGGCATTTCACTGAAAGTGTGCCATTGTGAGTTATTTTTACTAAGCTTGAATTGTTGTGAACGTCCTGTGCCATGGACACCCAAAGCTGCCCTTTTCCTTCCCGTTCGATGCTCTTTTCTGTGGCATCTGATTGTTTGGATCCTTATTAACCAGCAGGTCCTGGCTTTGTAGACATGTACTTGGAAATAAAAGGGGAAAAAAAAAAAGGCAGAATGGTACTGCTGGAAATCCTCAAACCTCCAGAGACCTGGGATCAGCCTGTCAGTTTGCTAATAAGACAAAGAGCAGGGAGGTAAAGCCCAATACCTCCTTCCCAGCACTCTAGAACTAGGTGAAATGTAAGAAGGCACTTCTGAGGTTTCCCTTAGGAGACCTGCCTATGTAAAGAGATTTTTTTTGGCCTCTCAAGCCTTTTCTTTCCTGGCTTCTGACCATTTTGTTATCTCTCTTTGCTAGCTTTGGGAGACTGCCGTTATTAAAAACATGGTGTGGAGGCAAAGGGCCCAATGTGCACTAAATTTTTCCCCAAAGAAAAGCTCTGATCAAGACCCATCAGCTGAGCCAGCTCCTTAGCCTGTTGCAGCTCTCAGCCCAGTGAGGATTCACGGGGAATGTTTTCTAGAGCTGCTGACATCTGATGTATCAGCTGTTGTTTGGTGCCTAATGTGAATGTTGCTGTTGAAGTTATACAGAGATAGCTAATTAAGATTTGGGTGAATGAGGTTGCTTAGTGTAAGAGCTCCCACAATAGGAAACGCTCCCAGGGCTTCAGGTAAGAGGTCCTGAAAAGAAATTACCTTTCTGTGCTACAAACAGTGAGGGGCAATTGAGGGAATCAGCTTTAGGTCTTTATCCCAACCCCTGACCCTACTGTACTTGGGAAATACCAGTCTCAAATAAACCTGAGTGGGATGCACTGGGCCTGGGGCTCGTTCCAGTCTTAACAGCCTCTTCTCAGTGCCACTTCCAGGGAAGTGGCATCAAATGTGGCCGGTGATTCCGCTCTGCTTTGTGCTGCTGCCCTGCGAGGTTTTTCATAGCACGTGTGAAAATGATCCTGTTTTGTACACAGACTTCAGTGGGGGGCTGTGTGCCCGAGGATGATTTGAGTCACGTGGCTTGCCCGTCGAATGTTTTAATCTGAAGTACAAACAGCTAAATAATTTAAAGGACAGAGTGAAAAAGAGAAAGCTTTAAGAAGCAGGCAAACTTTTTTTTTCTTAATACTGTTTTAGTCCTTAGTAGTTCCATCTGGAAAAAGAAATGGAAATATGGAAAGAGTTGGGACAAACCAAAACAAGTATTAAAATGTGGTTAAAATAGTGGTTGAAGTTACTGAGTCCTAGACCTTGTTTTTTGAGTCTTCTGGGTAATTTTCTATTTAATTAGAAGAGTCCTTTAATTCCTTCTGCAGTCATGCCACTCACTCGGCGTTCAGTGGTTGTGGAAATGCTTAGACACATCCCATACCTATTAATTCTAGGGAACAAAACAAATATAGGCAAGAAAGCAAATATAAAACATGTTTGTCCCCAGTCCAAATATAGTGGAGTCACAGTTTACAGGGATGGATCTAATGACGTTCTGTAACTGGCCCTGTCTGATTAAATCCTGCCTCGTACTACAGATGGGTTGTGGCTGGGTTGTGGATGCACTTCCTTCTGGGACATTGCTCTCTGAATACAACGCTGATCTTTGTGTTTTGAAAACGCCTGTATTGTTGCCTGGCTAGTTCCAGCAGAGTGTGACTGAGTAGCAAACCGAGCGAGCTTTGCTTCCCTAACTTGACTTTTCCTCCTTTAGATATTGGCACTATAATGAGAGTTGTGGAGCTGTCGCCACTGAAAGGGTCTGTGTCATGGACTGGGAAACCAGTTTCTTACTACCTGCATACTATTGACCGAACCATAGTGAGTATGAACACGGGCCAGTGAATCTCTGGCTGCTTTACCTGCTTGGGAGTCAACGTGCCAACTTCAGTTCTTTGTTCTTGGGAATTTCACGTGCATATTTCCAGTCCCGTAGCACAGAACTGGAAGGGAACTGGAAGGGGTGCGCTTCCCCCGTTACCTGTGCAGATCACACCGTGTGGCTCGGCCTCCGGCTGCTTCAGTTCCACAAACAGTGTCTGTGGCAGTCTCTTAACTCTCGATGGTGCCTGGATTTACCAGGGTAGTTCCTCCTCACACCCCAGACTGCTCAGAGTGGGGGTCTTATGCTTCAGCTTCCCCACCAAGTAAAGACCGATGGGTCTGGAATTCTTCAGGTAGCTTTGGGCTGTACAGATCATTTCATTCTATCACATTCGAGCAGTAAATCTCGATTTTTGTTGAACTTCCAGTTGCTGTGGGACCAGCCAAAGCTCCATGATGGTGCTGACACATTCAGTGGGTTTTTTCAGTTAATGAAAACAGAAACAACCCCATAGAAATATAAAAATTCGTGGAGAAACAGTTTCTTTCCACGCTGAGTTTCTGCAGTATGAAGTAAGATTGTTTTTCTAAGTCAGCTTTAGGGTAATAACGCTTCTGTTAAAGAACACGCTAGAGTGCAGGTAAGTGTTTCAGTGGAGCACAGGAGTGAAGTAGCTGGGTGAAGATAACCACCCGTCGAGTGGAGATAGATGACACAGAGCTTTAGAACAAGGGTGGCCACTGGTGAAGGCAATAAAACCTTGTTGAGGCTTGGATTGTGTCCTGCCACTCAACGTGTCTCTGCTGCTAAAAAGAATGAACGTAAATAGCTTCTCCATGTAGCTTGTGAGAAGAAAACCCGAGTGAGTGCAGTTCTGCTTGAGGTGATCTTTAAGGTCCCTTCCCACCCAACCATTCTAGGATAATATTTCGTTGTTATTCATTTGTCTGTCGTGACTTTGAAAATAACTATCCTCTCTTTCTATTTGCAGCTTGAAAACTATTTTTCTAGTCTCAAAAATCCGAAACTCAGGGTAAGTTTCAGTCATTTTCCGTAGAAAACTCCCAAGTAATGGAGCAGCCACTGCGAGGAATTTAGTCATAGGTTGAAGATGTGCAGAACTGATAGAAAATCAAATTTTCTTCACAAGCAAGGCACGGGGGTGTGGAGCTGATTGAAGTGAAGCCTCGTAGGCCATCCAGCACTAACACAATCATGTTCAAGAGCTTTCTAATAGAGGATTAATGGGGCAGCCACAAGGGCCTTTTCCCTTGCACTGGAGGTCTATAAAGAGCTCTCCCTCCATTAAGCACTGAAGCTGAAGAAGGAAATGGGAGCTTGAATCTGTCCCAGTGCTCAGCTGCATGAAAATGAAGCTGAAGAGTGCTCTGAGATGTTACTTCAGGGACATGCTATTTGAGACATGAAATGTGATGTCACTTGCCGCAGTCTGTGCTATTACACGTGGAATTAAAATGCCAGAGGATTTTGGAGATTGTGTTGGGCTGTATTAGTCTGAAATAACCGATGGGACCGGTATTCCCAGTAAGACAATGAAGTGAGGCCACTGAATTTAAAACTGCAGGGGAACGTTTATCTTCAGACTGACTTGCTTAGGAAGTGTTGAAACAGACTGATGGCAGCTTGGAGAACGGGCTGTTGCAGGCTGGTGAAGTCAAATTTGGGAACAAAAAAAACCCAAACACTTCTCAGAGTCAAAAGAAAAAAAATGCTGGGTGACATCCACGCACTTTTGAACTTCCTGCTTTTAATGGTCGGGCAGTTTCAGTGCCATTGTTGTGCCGGGATTGCCAGAATTTTATGCAAATTTAACCTCACCTGGAAGGTACAAGAAAGGCTTTGAGCTCTGAATTTTTCTGTCCTTGCTACCTAGTAGAAAATCAACCTTAAAAGCTGCTTTTATTATTTTTTTTTCAGTCTTCTCTACAGACTTGGCTAAAGTTGATTTAGATGCTGGTTAATGGCTTTGCCATTTCAAGTCATGTAAGGTTTTTAAAGTTCTGTAACAACACATGAAATATTTGGGATATAGGTAAAACTATTGATAAAAAAACCCAAACCAAAACAGACAAACAATCCCAAATCAGCATCTTGTGTTTTGTGGGGGTGAGATTGGAAGGGGCAGAATAAGGGGAGATATCAGCACATAATCTCCTCTGCCCGGTGGCTGCCTGTTTGAAACCCACTGTAGCAGGTAATCCGGTGCAAAATGACCTGCACTTATCTGCCTTTTCCTACTCAGTGTTGCCTGAGGCAGGGTGAGGGGTTTTTTTCCCTTGCTGGTAACAAAAGGCTCTGTTTTGTTTTGTGGCATTGTATGGTAAGAGCATTTACATCTAATTCTTGGGAAGACTAAGCTGGGAAACACTGTGTGTCTGTATTAAAAATTGAGAAATATACAAGCAAAATATTAAATCTTTCAAAACATTTCTGCAGGAGGAACAAGAGGCAGCTAGACGTCGTCAACAAAGAGAAAATAAGAGCAACACAACTACTCCGACGAAGGTTCAAGAAAACAAGGTGAGCATCCTGTACTTTCATAGGCAAAATGTGTTTTCTCTTTAGCTGGGCTCAAACTCCTGACCTGTGTCAGGAGCAGCCTGGTTCTGTGGGAAGACCGAATGTGTTTGTTCTGAACAGGTAGAGTGGTGTGGTCGTTGCTGTGGACAAAGCTGGGATGGAGGGATTTAGTGAAAGATGCACTCGGGAATTGCACCACTAATTCTGGAAAAAATCGGCTGCAAGTTGAACAGAACAGTTGGTTGGCCACCTTCACTTATCTTGCAGAGCTTTCCCCGAGTCATAACCCCTTAAACGGAGCTCAAAGTCTGCTGAGTGCCTCCTGCAAACACTGTTCCTTTCCCATTCCATTGCACGAGACTGTTAGGAACGCAGGGACAAAACCATAAAGTGTACTTGGACTTTTGGGTCAAATCCAGCTAAAGAATGCAGTCAATACAGGGTCAATAATCAGCTTTTCTTAGACAAGAGTCATGGATTTTCTTTTCTGTAGTGAGTAGGCCCAGAAGAGAATGAACACAACTCCTTGGCTGTTGGGGTCAGCTCCTACCCCACTTCTTCACTGGGAAGTTACCTAAATACAACGCATCAGTTTTCTTTAATAAAATTATTAGTTATTAAAGGTTGCTTAAAAGGATTGCTGCATATGTAACTAGAAATAACTAAAGAGCTTCTGGCTTTAAAAAATTCTCTTAGGATTCTGGTGCTGAAGAAGAAAAGGCTGCGGCAAATTCTGTTAAAAAGCCATCTCCCTCTAAAGCACGGAAGAAAAAGCTCAGTAAAAAAGGAAGGAAAATGGCAGGAAGGAAACGAGGACGTCCCAAGAAAATGAACACTGCGAATACAGAGCGCAAGACCAAGAAGAACCAAACTGCACTAGAACTTCTGCATGCTCAAACTGTGTCACAGACATCTTCATCCTCTCCTCAGGGTGAGTTCCAGGCTGGCAGTGAAAGAAGCCTCCCCCTGCCACCTGAGCCTAGAGAAGTATCCGAGGCTCTGGCTGCTTTCTTGGAGGTATTTCTCCCTTTAGTGCCAGGTTTAGTTTGGTTTTGTGTCACAACTTCCCTCTTGCCACCAAAGCAAAGCTCCTCTGGAGATGGTGCTGTGCTGCTGGGAGAGGTGGTGGTTGAACCTGTAGGTCCAGAAGCTGGGGCTGAGCTGTGGTGATAACCTGTCTCTGCTGCTGCTGTTCTAAGGCTAAGTTGCAGTTGTCCTTCCAAACAGTTTGTTGCAGCATGTAACCCAGCTCTCACGCTGCAGGTGCCACGCTTTCCAGTGGTACAGCTGCTGGACTTGCCAGAAACAGCCCCTTCTGTCATCTGAAAGGTTCTCTTTGTGTCTCTTTAGATGCCTACAAGTCACCTCATAGTCCATATTACCAACTACCTCCTAAAGTGCAACGGCATTCATCCAACCAGCTACTGGTGTCACCAACCCCACCCGCACTACAGAAGCTGCTAGGTAAGAGTGCCAGGATGGCACTGCCTTTGGCACGGGAACCTCTACTCTGAGGTTTCTGAGCGTAGGGTAAGAAAGCAGAACGTGGAGCGGGAGAGGGGGAGAGCTTCTTCCCCATTTTCCTCTGCCTGCCCCACTTCTGTTGGCATCGCCACGTGGTCTCTTCTCTTGCTCGCTGCTGAAGTCGATGCCTTGGCCTGCATTTATTTTTTTGGATATTGTTTCAGCTCTTGTTTGGCACAAAAGAAAATAAGCTTGGGTTTAACAGGAATGCAAAATTAACTTTAAATGGAAATGCCTAGTCAGAAATAACTTCATTTTAAACGAAACCATTCCCTGATTCATTAAATGATGCAGTCTCGGGGAACACCACTCCATTTTCTCTCAGAAAAAAACCCTCCACTTTCCACTGTCTTGAGTTTTTTTGAGACCACAAAGGTGGTGTGACTGGAAAATAAGCTCCACAGGCAAGAGATGATTTAAGGACAAAACAGAGGGGTTTTTTGGGGTCTTCTGCTTCCTGCCCCTGCAACTGTTTCTGGCTTTTGGTGTTGGGCATAAGTCAGTCGAGGATCACCTGGGAACCTGATATAATGTTCCCGTCTATAGCATGACCAAGGGCATCTGTGGTGTCCTTAACTCTTGCTGTGGTCTCACAGTTATGACTAAATTCTTACTGGGGAGAGAGAAAAAAAGATTCAGAGGGAAGTTTCCTGTGGGGGCAGGGGGGGAGTGGGAGAATGGCACTTGTCTGGAGTAAAGCTTGCGGCAGAAGTCTCCACACGTTTGACTGCCTGTGACTGCAGCAGACTGGACTTAGTGATGTGGCTGGCACGATGGTGAGAGGGCCCAGTGGTGAGGGCTGGGCAGAAGGAAGGTTCCTTGTGGAACAGGAGAGTGGAGATAGAAGGACAAAGAGGAGCAAGTGCTCCCTGGAGGGCAGAGTAGATGTGGGTGTAGAATTTACCCTCTGTGTGTGGAGGCAGGAGGGGTGCAGCTCACCCTGCCTTGTGAGCTGGGAGAGGGGGAGAGCTGGGAGCTCAGGGCTGGCTCCGGCTGTTACAGCTCTAATCTCTTCTATTGTTTCTACTTACAGTGCGTTAAAAGCCGCTCAGCTCCCCTTTCATCAGGCAAACACGCCATTAGCACCCATCATCTTCCTCTGTGGTTTTGAATGCGTTGCCATGACTTCCATGGGGGTACCTATTATGAGTAGCTAATGGATCCAAGAGTTCAGCTTGCAGCAGAAGATGGATTTTCTGCAAGCTCTAAATTGATCTTTAATGGCTCGTTCTGACTTCCAGTCCCAATAAAAAGGAAGAGATAGCAAAGCAGGGAGAGGTGTCAAGGGAGCAAAGCAGGCTAAACAGGAGCTTTGCACTTACTCTCACTTGAAATGCATCCTCTCATTATTATTTCTTTTTTTTTTCCCAGACTCTTTTAAGATCCAATACATGCAGTTCATGGCATACATGAAAACTCCTCAATATAAAGCAAGTCTGCAACAGTTACTGGAGCAGGAAAAGGTAGGTTTCATTTCTGACATTCCTAAACAAAGTTCTCAGGCTACCAGATACCTGAAATGTGCCCCCCACCACCGCTGGAGTTGGGAACCCTGTACACCAGTGCTGGTGATAAAGAGTCCACCACAGCAATTCTCACCCTGAAGGACTCTGCCTGGGGGCTTTGTTCAAACTCGGTTCAGTCTTTGAGTGCTTAAATTTCCCATCTGCAAACTGGGAGAGAGACACCTCCCCATCCCTCTTCCCTCTGGTGCCCGCCCCCTCCTCCTGCTCCCCGATTACTTCAGCATTTCTGGTTTTCTCTGTTTTGAGGGGATGCTGCGTGTGCCTGTGTGGGGAGCTGGTGTCCTGAGCTCTGTCCCGTCCTCCCATCTCGGCTTGGCTGCTGCAAACCTGGAGCATTACCCGGGGTTTTTGTGGCCCAGGTGCAGGACCCAGCACTTGGCCTTGTTGAAGCCCATAGGTTGTGCTTAATCCAGATAAAGATTGTAGCAGCTTTGAAGGAAGATTCGAGAAACACACAGATAGCGATTCACTGGAGCTGAATTCCCTGGGTTTTGACATCTGTCCCCATGGTAGGAAAACCTAAATGAGTACTGTGGTGTCAGGATGGCCCGTTAAACTTGTGACACATTGAAGGACGAGGTTAAAAGAGCCAAATTGTGATCACTGATTAAGAGACTTAACAAAGCACCCTCACTACTGATAATCTTGAGGTGTTAAGATTGCACAGTGTACATTTACTAAGTCAGGGCCGTGGAAAGTCAGAGAGAATCCTGCAGCTGGGAGATGTGGTGGTTTGCTCTGCTATGGAGCTGTCTCCCCAGCAGAGGGAGGAGATTCACCAGCTAAACACCTTTTCTTCTTCCGTTGCTTTACCTCAATTATGAACAGTTTAATTGCTTTATAAATGAACCCAGATGAGAGAGTGTCCTGCTGCTTCTGTGAAGGAGCCTTTCTCTGTAGAGCTCAACAATAATCTTGAACTTGTGGCCAATTCCAGCTTTTGGTGGCCCTCGTGGAAGCTTTCCCTGGCTCTGTGTCAGCATAAAGCCCTTGCATTGCTTTGTGGGGGGTTTCATACAGGAATCCTTTTTCCAGATGAGAGAGGTTAACTTGTGCCACCCCATTTGGTGCTGAGAATCGAGGGATGCTGATATTCATACAAACCCTTTTTTCCCGGTGGTTGTTTCCATTTTTTTTCCCTGTCAACCAGCACCTTGAATTTTCAACTCTTTCCTTAGGCAGCCTCTTTTTTTCTGCTTGTTCTGTACTTGTCAGGAACATCAGCATGAAGTTAACTTCTCTTCCTGGCCAGAACACAGCACGAGAAGCGATAGTGTGCAAGTGCTCTGCTGTACTCCGCAAGTATAAATTGAGGATGTGGGAAAGTCATCAACTTCATGTTGGTGCCTGACAGCTGGTTTATACTTTAAGACATTAAAATGAAGAATTCGGTATGAAAATGTTGTTTGTTTGGGTTTTTTTGCATGGCAAGGTGAACTTCACCAAGGCAGAAGCAGGACTTTGCTGGACGAGGTGCTGTTGTGCAGTCTCTTTAATAGCTCCCTCTTACATAAAGGCTTTTCAAGTACAAGCAAAACGTTTCTCTAATAGGATTGTAGAATAAAGATGGTGTGAGCTGCTAGGCCAGCGGATTACCCTTAGATGGAGCTGTCAGCACCTCCCCTGCTTGTAGAGGCTGGGTGAAATGACTGCTGTTCAAAACAGGCATGATTTTTTTCACCTCCAGCAGGCAGTTTAACATTGCAGTGACTCAACTGTCTTCCCCGGCCCTTGGCACGAGAGGCACCAAGAGCTCGATGCCAGGATCTGTGTTTTCTTGCACACACGGAACTTGCCAGCGCTGCTGCTCCTCTGCCTGGCAGATCGAGGTGCTTTTGGCCCTTGTCCCCCACTTTTTCTGCCGTGCTGGCTCGGTTTGTGCACGACTCCTGCTCGGCCTCAGCAGCAATAGTTGGAGACGAGCGTGGTGTCCGGAGCAAGCCCTTCTTGCCACACTCCTCTTTCAGCTGGGAAGTGAGTAGCTGAGGCTCTCAGCCCAGCCTTGCCCTTTGCCACCCGCGCAGCGCGGCCACGAGCGGGGTAAGCGAGCATCTACTTGAGGAATCTTACAGGCAGGAAATGTTTGGCAAGTGGAAGGGCCAGGCGGCCCCCTGAAGTAATTCTGACATTAGAGCTACAAGTGGTTTGGCTTATTTATGACTTTCTTCCTACGTCCCCCCCCAGTGAGTTTTCATTTCCTGCATGTCTTCCATGAGCATTGTGTAGGACAACTCTGAACTGGGGCTCTGGAGATTTAGCTTCTCTTCCCAGTTTAGTAACAGATTTCATATGGATAATCTTTTCCAGTTCCATTTCTGCTCTGTAGGATGTGATTATTACTACTTCTTTACAACGCACTCGGAGGTTAAAAACAAATGTTTAAGGCTGACCTGATTATACTTTACCATATAGCAGAAAATAACAACTTAAAAGCTCTTTTCAGCTTACTTCTCTTCACCACATGTTGCACACTACCAAAGAGAGTCTCATAGAAGTTGAGACAGAGCTACATTCCTTCCTGCATCTCCCCTCCAAGCCCAGATTCACTCCAAACTTGCTCTACAAACCAGATAGAAACACCTTATTAAAACGAACCGTGCAGCAGTTGGTGCTAAAAGGGTATTTTTCTCACTCTTCCCTCTTCCAGGAAAAGAACGCTCAGCTACTGGGGACAGCACAGCAGTTGTTCACCCACTGCCAGGCACAGAAAGAGGAAATCAAACGTCTTTTTCAGCAGAAACTTGATGAGGTAGCCCTGATGTGGTGGAAGTGGATGTTTGTTAGTCATCTGCATGCAAACATTTTGGATAAAAATAAGACCAGAGTAGTCTCAGGTCTTCAGCCTCTTCTGCAGCAGATATGCTAAGGAGTGCGGAATCCCTGTCACTCCTTGGTTACGTTTTCATCTTCATTGCTGAAATGGTCCTGTGCCATCTGTACCCAAGGGAGGGGGTGACAGACTGCAGCCACCGTGGTGTTTTAGTGAAGGGCACAAGTAAAGTAAAGAGTTTGCTGGGAGAGCAAACTCTGTCACCAGTGCAAGCTCAGAAGCACAGAAGGAAATGCAGCAGCTCTCTGCAAAAAGAGTGTTCTTTTGGCTGGCAAGAAACCAAGTGCCAGCTTTAAAGATGAATTGTGGGGTATTTTTGGCTTTCCTTTTGTCCACTGCTCCCGCAGCAAGGACAGAGTGCCTTGGAGAATGCTGGGGGCTTCCTCGGAGCTGCAGAAGTTCTGTGGATCTCCTCAGTGTTGCTTTTGAATGTGACAGTTGGTCTGGAATTAGGGTGTCAAGACCTTATTGAACAATCTCTTTCCTTCTGACTGTTCATCTTGTAGTTGGGAGTTAAAGCTCTAACATACAACGACCTGATTCAGGCTCAGAAGGAAATCTCTGCTCACAATCAGCAACTGAAAGAACAGACGAAACAGCTGGAGAAGGACAACAGTGAACTCAGGAACCAGAGCTTGCAGCTGGTGTGTACAACGCCCGGGGCCGAGCGGTGGGGTGGTGGGAGTTACGTAAGGAGAGCAGGTCGTGAGCCCAGGGCTGCCCCTGTTTTCAGGGTGCCTGAAGGAATGAAAAATCATCCGGCTGCTCTAGCTTCTCTGCGACAGAAGAACGATGGGGAAAAGAAATGGTCCTTTTTCTTGGTGACCTTACAACCAAATGCTGAGGTGACAGCTGGCTCCGGCCTCAGCTTTGTCCCATAACCAGCTTTGCACCTCTGTGTGCACTTGTCACGGATCCTGTGTCTCTCTGGCCAAGAAGGTCACGCAGCACTTGCTTTGTGGTAGCCATGAGTCTCCTGGTGTTCATCTCAGTAACTCCAACTGTTAGGGAAGGTGAGAGGGAGACCCGGGTGTGGAAGGCGATAGGGAGGGTGGGTGATACCATTCTTCTTAGAAAGAACCAGGCCACCTCCTGCTGCATTCTGTGGGGACCACAAGACCATTTTGGTGGCATTTGGCTTAAGCTGAGAGGAGTTTTCAGTGGGCCAAGAAGCTTCTTGCTTATATCCCGTTGAAAAGTGCCTGGCTTTGAGCTTGCTGGGGTGGTGGGAAGAGGTGAAAGTTGTGTTTTGATCTGCTTACCTGGTGTCTTTGCAGCTTAAGGCACGGTGTGAAGAACTGAAGCTGGATTGGTCAACGCTGTCACTGGAGAACTTGCTGAAAGAGAAGCAGGCGTTGAAGAATCAGATTTCTGAGAAGCAAAAGCACTGTTTGGAATTGCAGGTGGGGAGCAAGAAACAAATCTGGAGTCGCCAGCTTGGGGCAGCTCTTGAGCAATGGGCCAGTTAAGGGTATTTGATTAAATACGATGTTAAAGGATAAACCAGATGGCTGGTTTTCTTTTTTTTAATGTCTTTTTTTATTTCCACCCCCCAACAATTACTCCTCCTATTAGAGGATTTTACTGAACTTGAATAATAAGGGTGTGGATAACTGTTAAAAGAATTAGATGCTAGGACCTGATTCCTTGGTGATGCTGTGAAAGAAAGAATCGTGGTTTACCACTAAATAGAATTAAAAAGCATGACCTGATGAAAAGAAAGGTCTTGCCTGCTCGTGTGTGTGCTCTGATATCTCGATTCGGGAGCTGGTTCCCACAGGATGTCACTGCTGTAGTGAAAAGAGATGAAACTCCTGTGTCTGCAGAACTTTTCTTACCCTGTGAAATTAGCTCTAGAGCTAATCCAGCCTTTTGCTGGATGCCTTGCCGTGGAGCGACCGTGTCTTTCAGTGACTGGCAGTACTGAGTTACTCTAAGTTGGAGATATTTTATGTTTGCTTTAAGATAAGGAAAGTTCTTCCTAAGTGTCTGTGAAAATTTGTCCCTCAAACTTTGGGTCAATTGTTCTGCGTTGATCCAGAAATGGGGCCACTTGTCCTGCGAAGCGTATTGAGGCAGAACTCCGTAAGGTGATAGAATCAAGTGTGATTTTTAATCATTGTCCCCTTCTTCGCTTAAAGATCAGCATTGTGGAGCTTGAGAAAAGTCAGAGACAGCAGGAGCTGATGCAGCTGAAGTCGTACACACCGTCTGACGAGTCACTGTCAGTACAGCTACGCAATAAAAACCATCTGAGCCGTGACCCCGAGGCTGATCACGGCAGGTTCCAGCTGGAGCTCGAATGCTCGAAGTTTCCGATGCCCCACATCAACGGCATGAGCCCCGAACTCTCCATGAACGGCCATGCTACTCCCTATGAGATCCACAACACCTTTAGCCGGCCCTCGTCCAAGCAGAACACCCCGCAGTACACCACCTCTCACCTGGACCAAGACATAGTTCCCTGCACCCCGAACCACAGCAGCAGGCAGAAGATGGACAAGGTGACGAGCTTGTCCTTACCCGACTACACCAGGTTTTCCCCAGCTAAAATAGCACTACGGAGACACTTGAATCAAGACCACGGAGTCAATGGAAAAGCAACAACGAATGAGATACAGAGGTGAGAGTGACGCTGGTCTAGGATGGGAAAGGAGAGGAGGGTGCTAATTGCCTGTTTTAATAACAGTGGTTTATTTGGATTGTGGAAAAATAAAGGGTTTTTTGAAGTGGAGATTTGTGCACTTTAAAAAAAAATGTTTCTAGAAAAGCAGCAGTGCCAGTGATTGGGTAAATAAAGGGGTACAGTGCCTTGAGTCTGGGGCAGGAATCCAGCAGTGCCAGTGATTGGGTAAATAAAGGGGTACAGTGCCTTGAGTCTGGGGCAGGAATCCTTTGCAAAAGAGAAATCATTACCTTCTGTACCGTAACCATCCTACATCTCTGTTCCAGAGCTGACCATGTCAAAGAGAATGGCCTTACATATCCAAGCCCTGGTATTTCTAATGGCATAAAGCTGAGTCCTCAGGAAACTCGGCCCTCTTCCCCAGCGGCCTTACCGATTGCAGGCGAGAAGGTAAGAGATGGGCTCGTGCTCAAGCACACAGACACCACACCTGGGAGAACAGGGCAAAAACTGGCCAAAGTAGGGAAGGCCAGCACGGTCCTTTCTGTGGCCAGCTCGGCACGGAGAATAACCCAAAATAGAGTGGGTGTAATACACCAGAAAGGGGCTGGCTGGAGGAAGAGAATACTGTGCTCATGAAAGATGTGCTCGCCTCTTGAGTTACTGGTTTGCATATGAACTGCACTGGTAATGCAGTAGGACGTCTCTTTGATCTGGTGCATGTCTACTTGACTTGGAAAGCCAGCTTCTTTGTAGTTAAAAAAATAAAAATAACCCCAAATTGGCCATGTAATTGGTCTGGACATGAATCGCGTTGGCGCTTGATTCAGAGCAAGCAGGTGCCCTCTAATAGGAGGTTACCATGGAAATATTTCTGGCTGCTCCATCTTGAGGGCTTCAGGGTAGGAATTCTGTCAGATGGGTGCTTTCACAGAGCTCTGGCAACGATACAGAAAGGAGCTTGCTGAAGGCACCCGTCTCCTGATGCTTGGGGCCAGCAGGAGCTTTAATTTACCTATTTCTATACCGTTGGATGTCACCGTCCCAGTTAGACTGGTGTTGGTAACAAAACTGCTCCGTGCCCACCCCATCTTTGCTGCACAGTCATCACTCTTCACTGCATAATCCTTTAAAAGTAAAAGCAAGCAGGGGAAGGGACACACATTCTGCATTAGGAGGTGACCGTTCGTTTAAAAGGTCTTCTCAGTAACAGCACGTGGTAAAGAATGTTACTTTCTCTTTTGCACTTCCAGGTTTTGAGAGAGAGAACCTCTGTGAGTAACGGAGAAACTATCACCAGCCTACCTATCAGTATTCCTCTGAGCACAGTGCAGCCCAATAAACTCCCTGTTAGTATCCCTCTGGCCAGCGTAGTCCTACCTAGCCGTGTTGAGAAGGTGGTGAGTAAGGGCTTGTCAACACTTTCCATCCCTAACTAAAGTCGCCCTGGGCAGGGCTGGGGTGCTGTGCCCTGGAACCCTTAGTGGGCTGCTCATCTCAAACGTCCGACGCTGGGGGGAGGCTGCTCTTGGGTCGTGTCCTTTGGCTCGCTCGGTAGAATTTTCCTCTGGGGTATCTGTTGGGGGGTGGTACTTCAGTAAAGCCCGTGCCTCAGGAGATCCCAGTCTTACAGGTCTGGCTGGGTGGAAAAGGCGCAGCCTGAGAGTCTTTGGCAGAGTAAGCAGAGAACTGCACGTGGCAGCTTGTTCTTAGCACGACTTGGGAGACGAATTTTTCTACCTCAGTTTGGTCATCTCAGAATCATCTTTGTCACACATATGGCTGTGAAGAGCACCTTGAGGCTGTAGCACCTCCTGTGCCAGTGACTGCTCTGTAGCTGCAAACAGCACCTAGAGAACCTTTGGGGCCATCTCTTCGCTGTCCTGTTAAGTCCATACCACTCTCAGCAGCAGAGCTGAAAAAAGCCTGGTCCATTTTCTCACAAATGTTTGTCACCAAAGTGTTACAGCAGAGAACTGTGGAGCATTTGCTGCTTTCACATGAGAGCTGTGAATTTAGAAGGCATTGCTTTACAATCCCATATTTGGAAAGCTGGAGTTCTTTCGTAGTATTGAATCCGTTCTCTTCCTCCAGCTGTAGCCATTTAGTTGTAGCAGAACCTCACAGCCTGCCCAGCCCCGAGCAGAAGCCTCAGAACGTTCGCTCTGGCTGGCACCTCTCACTTCAACACGTGGTGTATTCCAGCTTGGTGCTCCCCACCCCGGGTAGCGTACCAGAGAACTCAGCCGAATCCATTTCACGTTGAGTTTGGCCTCATTGTGGGGAATTTTGTGTGCTCAGTCAACTTGGGGACATGATACAACCGTTTGTCTCCTTCCTTGCTGCCCGGGAAGGGTTGGACTGAGGTGTGGGTTCTGATTGCAGTGCTGTCCCGAGCCTGTCTGGGGTGATGAGCCTCTCGTCCCCCTGCCTGCCGTGGGCCAGATACTATCGCGCTGTAATTAATCACGGTGTTTATTTTTTCCCAAACCAACCAAACAAATCTAGGACATTTAGAAAGCAGAGCCACTTTCCTTAGTAAAGCTCCTAATGCATGTGAATTTTCTTTAAACTGCTGACTTTTGTGTACGATTCCTGCACTAAGATGCCTGTTTCTCTCTCCCCCAGAGAAGCACACCTAGCCCAGTTCATCAGAGTAGAGACTCATCGACACTTGAAAAGCAGATTGGTGCTAGTTCTCATAATGGCGTAAGCAATGCTGCTGGAAACAAGCCACTGGCTTTGGCTACCTCAGGTAACAGCCTCATCTACGGGAAGGTGCTGTCCCGTGACAGCACCCCAAGGGCACGCGCCCGAGTTTTCCGAGCGCTTCTCGTCAGGTGGTTCAGGCAGTAGAGCTCTAGATAAATGTGTGTTTTGTACCCAGACCAAAGAATCATGGCTGATGATGTTCAGAGGCATGTGCCTTCAGCTGGGAGGCTTTCTGCTGTGAAATACTCCTTCGACACGTGCCTTTGCCTGAACTGCAGCACCTTGCAGTGTAAATTAATAATTGCCTTTGTAAATTCTTCGTTGTGGTCGAAGAAATTCCTACCTTCACAACATGGCAAACCAGCCAAGTGTTGCGTAGCTGTGCTAGGAGCTGGTGATTGGGCTTTAAAAGTTTGATTTTACAGGGTGGTGGAGGGTTTATTTTAATAGCAAAATGAATTTCTTTGCGTGGGTCACGACGGTGCCTCGTGAGCAGTTGTAAAGGCACAGAGACCCGGGTAGGGAGAAGAAGGTGAAACGGGAGCGGGTGGAGGTACATTGAAGTGCAGACATTGCTTCTGAACTCATTCATCTCTCCAAACGGGGGCCTGTAGCTGTGCAGGATGGAAATGCTGGGGACCAGGAGTAGGTTCTAGAGGACAGAAGCTGTTCTACAGCCGATCCCTCACCAGAGTGCATTTGTTCTTCACGTTTGCCACCTCGAGGGGCTTGTGTCGTTCCTAGCATCTGTTTTGCAAAGAAGGGCTTGGCTGCAATTTTCTGTAAAACCAATGAAATATAAAAAAACCACCAACCTTGTGATAAAACAATCCCATGTTCCCTTCTGCCCCTTCCCAGAGACAAGGCCTTACTAGAGCACTAAACCCATTCAGGACAGACCATGACAAAGACTCCGTTCCTTTCCCAAGCTTCCTCCTGTGCGGTGTTCCTCTGCCACAGTTGCTCCGAAGATCCCCTGTCACTTCCTAAGCCACCCTTGTGTTTAATTTTGAGGAGGAGGTGTGGGCTGTATGGGTGACAAAGTCCCTTCCTTTTTTTGGGAAGGAAATGGACTGGATTGGACCATCTATTTCCTTGGCCATAGGAAGTTGAGAGTAGAGGAGCCCTGATTTCAAAAGGTGTTAATAGTTCAAAAGAAACTTACACTGGAATTCCATTTAAAAACCAAGTAGAGCACAGGACATCTCCATATAACACGTGAATTTTCCTGAACTGGCAAGAGAGTGGTGCAAACCGTTCCCCCCCTGACTGAAGCCATCAGCACACAGAGCCACGATCTCCACTGCGCTGTGTAGGAGCAGCTGTGCAGTGTCCCGGGTCGTCCCCGGCCGCTGGCTGAGCTGAGGCAGGCAGAGCCCAGACCAGTGCCAGTCAGCGCAGCGCTCTAGCACCGTGATGGATCTCTCACTCAGCAGGAGCAATGATGTATACTTTCCCTTTCAACAGGTTTTTCTTACTCTTCTGGCTCCGTGGCAGTCAATGGAAATCTTACAAACAGCCCAGCCCATCTTAACCATAGTGTTGATCAGGCAGCTCTGGACGACTCTGGGAGTCTGTTTAACTCAGTAGGGTCTCGGAGTTCCACTCCACAACATCCTTTGCTAATGATGCAGTCAAGGAACTCTGGGCAAAACTCCCCTGCTCACCAGCACTCAGCAAGCCCCAGGTTAAATGGCACCTCCCAGAGCCTGGTAGGGGTATTGCAATATGCAGATGCTCAGAAGATGTTTGCCGAAGGAACAAAGGGGGATCTTCAGTCTGATGCAGCGTTTTCAGATCCTGAGAACGAGGCCAAGAGAAGAATCATCTTTACAATCTCTCCTAATACAGGACATGTAAAACAATCCCCTTCCAACAAGCACAGTCCTCTGCCCACGAGCGCTCGGCTGGACTGTGGCCAAGCACACGCGCAGGACGGGAAGAAGCGAGGCCGGCGGAAGAGATCCTCTACCGGGAACCTCAGCGGGAACTCCGGGGTCTCCCCTAAACGCAAATCCTTACCTACTGTGTCTGGACTCTTTACGCAACCGTCAGGTTCACCGCTCAATATCAACTCCATGGTAAGGGCAGAAGTGAAGAGCTCTAGCAAGAGACCAGGGGCTGGGAAGGCTCTTTGAGTTAGAAACGCGCTTCAGCTGCTCTGTTCTGTCGCACGGTCGCAGGCTGTTACAGTGCTAGGAGCTAGAGTCGGTGTGAAGACCCCTGGTGAAAATGGCCCCCCTGAGAGGCGAGCGAATTTCTGGGAAGCTGGTGAACTAACGGGATAGGTAGAGCATCTTCAAGGAGTTCTTTCCTGTCAGGCTGTTACCAATTAAAGCTGATCTTTTTCCCTTATGACAAAGAGCTTGTTTCTGCAGTGAAGTTGATTTTGAGGCTGTAGGTTAAATATTTTGCAAATAGTTTAAACTAAGATTGACTAAATAGCAGCAGAGTGCCAGAAGCATATGGCATCTTGCATAATTAAGCCAGCTCCACAAGTTGTGTTCATGTGATCCTGCAGTGGTAGTTTGAAAAGAAATGTGATTATCCCACCTCTTCGTTTCTGCATTTAAACGTAAAATCAAAGAATGAAAATTAGATATTTTTTCCAAGTTGTATTTAAGCTTTCATCCTGGATTCTAATGCAGGATGGTGGAACAGAACAGCAGTGGGGCTAAACAGCCAGCCGTGGGCATAGCTTAAAGCTGAGCAAGTTAAGCCTGCTTTTAATATCTTTAACAAGATGCCTGGTACCTGAAGCGATACTCTATCTGTAACTCCTCTCTTTCCTTCTTGCCCAGGTCAATAACATTAACCAGCCTTTAGAAATAACAGCCATTTCCTCTCCTGAAAACTCCCTGAAGAACTCTCCTGTTCCTTACCAGGACAATGACCAGCCCCCGGTACTGAAAAAGGAAAAGCCCCTCATCCAGACCAACGGCGTTCACTACTCTCCTCTAACGTCCGACGAAGAGCAGGGATCTGAAGATGAGCACAATAGCAGCAGGTGAATACCCGGGCCTGGGTTTCAGGCTGATGCTTCTCTAGGAGCTGATAATGGGGCTCTAAACTGGAGAGGTGTGTTAAGCCTCCCTTGTTCCCTTCGCTTGGAGACCGAGTCCGTTGTGCCGAGGCTCTTACGCGGCAGAGATAGCGAGTGGGGAGGGATTTAGGAAGTAGCACTTGAATGTAGGAACCTACTGTTGCTGTTTTTGTGAGGCTGGCAAGAGCCTGGCCTCTGAAATAATTAGTGGAGAAAGAATTTTTTTGTTTTTTTTTTATTACATTACATTGAATCCCAGAATCCCAGGAGGGTGGGGGTAGAAAGGGCCCCCTGGGGATGCTCTGGTGCCACCCCCCTGCTCCACCCAGCAGGGTCACCCAGAGCAGGGGGCCCAGCAGCGCAGGGTC